>CATIWR010305438.1:0-37142 GCA_949677035.1 Omphalea diandra | reverse complement strand
AAATAACAAAGGGAAGAGAATTCTTTTTGTTATAAATAAAGTCATATCCCACATCAGAAATAGACTAAAAGGGTGAGAGGTTGTTTTGTTATAAATAGAGCCTTAATTCCTTTAGTTTAATAATCCAAAAAATTGTCTACTCATCTCTTATACAATTTTCAATATTTCTCCCTCTTTTGTAATATTTCAGATGTGGGATATGACTCTATTTATAACAAAAAGAATTTTCTTCCTTTTGTTATTTTCCCGATGTGGGATATCAAATGAGCCACCATAATTCAACATTGACACCATAATTTCTTTGTGAATGTTTAATCAAATACATGGTTTCGTGATTTAATATATTATGACAATATATTACAATATTTAATCATCTTAATCTTATATTAATTTAATAATCTTAATATTACAGGATAAAAAAACAATAATTTATAGCAAATAGAAAATAACAATTTGTATTTTTTTATTCGTGTTATTACTGATATATATAATTTGAACTTGTTTTTTTATGCTATTTTTATTTATTTATTTATCACATGGCATGTATAATATAGCAATATATAATGAAAAATACAAACCAAGAAAATGACAACAAAGGAAGCGTTGGAGAAAAGTATAAAATGTGGACAGCTAAAAAAACTAATGAGTTACTGCCGACTCATGGTTGATGCTGCAAATCGAGATTATCCTAGGCAGCTCTGCACCTTGCAAGTGATGAAGCCAAATATGTTAGTGGGTTGAATATTTTCGTTGATGGAACTGCCAGCTTGGCTGTTTTAGCTGATCCCTGAGTTCTTGACTAATTAATTAAGCATGAACAATAAAAGTCTCGAATAGATATTATCTCTGTAATATTAAAGTTTTAGTAAATCCTACTAGTTAATGAAGAATAATTATTGTGTATAGATTTCGTATTCTAATAGTTGTATTAAGATTTATATGGCAATTTTGTTGTGTACGTGAGATCACTATGATTTAATCCTATTAAATATCTATTTCAATTCTTTATTAAATTAGGAATTGATTCTTTTAAATATGCAAATGGGTAAATCCACAATAAAATAATGGAGATAAGCATAACAATAACTTAATAGTGATAAAATACAAAACGTTAAAATAATTTTAAAATATATATTTTTAGTTTATAAATTTATGCCTGTACACTTTAAAGTTAGGATTCTCAATTTGTTAAAAGGGAGATTGATCACACTTGTTTGGTTACCTTTAGGACTAGAGAATTAAATCCTTTTTCTAGATAATGTTTTTATTTTACTTTTTAATTAACAAGTATTTGAAATTGTTAAAAGATGATTGATCACACTTGTTTGGTTACCTTTAGATCTAGAAAATTAAATTCTTTTTCTAAATAATGTTTTTATTTTACTTTTTAATTAACAAGATTTTTTCAAAATACCATCAAAATTTGTATGCATTAAGTTTTTTCTAAATATAAAAGTTTTACTTAGGGGTGTTTGATAACTATATTAAACATTTAAAATTAAAATATTAAGTACATATTTTTTAAGATTGTTTGATATCCGTTTTTTTTAAAGTTTTTAATATTTTAAGTCTGTTTGAAAGGATTTTTTTATTAAACACTTAATTTCAAAAAAATTCACTCGATCTCAAAAGTAGAAAATTTTTACTTAATATATTAAATGATAAAAAAAAATTACTATTTTGATAATATTCATTCTTATCACAATCTTTTGCTATTGACAATGATATAACTATTAGGTTTCAAAACATTTAAAATTAAATTATATGATGATTTATTATAAAATATAAAATTATCTTATCTTAAATTTATCTCTTATATTTGATTTTTTTTTTTTGAAAATTTGATATCTATTCAATGACCATTTAGCTCTTATTTTAATACTAAAATTATTTAGCTATTAAATTTTCAATACTAAAATTATTCATTACTTAATTTTCTACATTTAATTTTCAATTTTACCAAACAACACTTTTAGTCTTAATTATTATTTTTTAGTCATACAAATCTAATTTAGATATGCTATTAAACTAAACTAATTCACATTAAAATAGATGAGATAAATATAAAAGTTACTTAGTAATATTAAAAAATGAGATAATCATAATAGTTACTTAGAAATGAGAAAAAGCCATAGGTTTAAGAATTTCAGAAATAAAAAATTTATGCATGCATTTGATTACTATTTTGATTTTTTGTTATATAATCAGATCATGCAACATAATCAAAATTAATTAAAAAATTTTATATTTATATATTATTATGTTGTTCTTTTTAATTTTACAAGTATGATCTATGAATTTGGAGATTTATACAAAATTTTAACCTACAAATTTTAGAAGTCGAATATAAACATCTAAAGTTATGTACATACGGTATAGATTTCAGTGTTTATTTCAGAGTTATAGTTATCAAATTAGTAAAATAGGATATATGATCACATAAACAATAAATAATAAGTGAAATTTTTAAACCTAAAATCTCAGAACTTATTTGTCACTAAAATTAATATTTTTTAATTCACATTATGCTATTAACAATTTTGATTTCTTATGTTGAGTTTTTTTTCCCCATATGTGCAAGCTTCACTTATCTTTATTTATTGTTTGTAACTATGTAAGCATATTTCTCTTCCATGTAGAAAATTGAAGTGCTGACTAATCATTTGTATGTGCATTAACTTTATTAGTTTTACCAGTAATATATATTACCACATTTATTTTCTTGAAAACACAATTTTTTTATTATTTTTTATTATAAATAATAATTATTTAATTTATTTTGATCACTTAGGTTACAACCAATATGATTTTCTACTTAATTTCGGTAAGAATGTCCACTATCTAGTCTAAAATGAGAAATTGAATTGAATTGAAAATTTGATTTAGTTTGATCAAATTCAAAATTTGATTTGATTTAATTTTTCCTTTAAAAAAATTAGTTAATTCAGTTTGACAAAACCAAATAAATCAAATTAATTAATTTTAATAAATGAAATAAATATAATTTTTTTTACTTAAAAAGAAATTAATTTTACTCTATGAATACATATATATGATATAATTAATAGACAATAAGAGGGTATATTGAATTAGGAGAATTAATGATTTATGGATTTTAAATGTTAGGGGTAGGCTCCTTAAAAGTCAATGGGTATTCAATAAAAATTTTTAATGACTTTACAAAAATTTATAGGAATCAGAGGATATACATTTACAATTTTTATAAAATTTATAAAAGTTAATTGGTATTTAAAAAGTTATTAAATTTTAAAAATAATAAACTTTTATAGACTTTGAGTCATTTTCTAAGTAATAGTATAAATAGAAAATCTAACACATTGTCTTTCATATTCCCTCAAGATTTCATCAGATTTTTATTTTATTTTATTTTAGAGCATCAATTGAGGTGAGCAACTAGAACAAGAGAATATAATATTTTTCAATTTTTAATTATTCAATAGCTTTTCAATATTGATTCATGATTTTTCTTATGAATGGTTGTTTGATTTGTTTTTTTTATGATGTTGATTGATTGAAAAAAAAAAAAGCATACACGAAAACCTATTTCATCTATATAAAATTTTGATGTAACCATAATCTTGTTTTGTCTAAGAATTTTTTAGGACATAATCATCAAATTTGAAGTGTTCTTAATATTAGATGTTGCACCCTATAATCCATAATTAGCTACATAAAAACTATCTAGATAAAGAAAGAGATAAACCTTGAAAATTTAGAAATACGGAATGATAATATAAATGTTACTCAATATAATAATCATAATAAAAACAGAAAAAGAAACTTGAGCGTGGATACTAGAGGTTAGGGGTGAGTGCAGTTCGGTTCAATTCGGGATTTAGAAATCTCCAGGACCAAACCGAAATTTTAGGGATTTTAAAAATGAATAATTAGTGCTATCCTGAATTTTTGATTCGGTTTGGTTTGGTTCGGTTCCATATAAATTTGGGGTAGTTCAGTTTGGTTTTTTAGCTATTTCAGGATGGCTCAGTTCGATTCAGTACATATTCCGGTATTCGGTTATTTCAATTTATTAAAATTAAACTTTACCTTTTTATAAACTAAAATTACTAAATTTTACCTTTTCACTTTTAATCATTCAAGATTAAGATAAAAATTTGATAATTTAATAAATTACAACTAATAGCTTGTACATTAAATATTAAACTAAAATTTTTAATATTTACTACTAATTAATAATTAATAAATAATTTAATTATTAATAATATATATTAATTGAGCGAGTCAATTAGTAAAACTAATATATATATATATATATACACACACACACAATTCAGATATCAACTCTATGCTTCGATTTCAGTATGAGACAGTTTGGTCCAATTATTGATTCAGATATCACAAAATCTTCCTAATCATTCCTTTTATTTATTCCTGGTTCGGTTCAGTTTGGAAATTTTAAAGGAAAAAATCGAATATTTCAGTTATAGTATCAAACCAGTCCAGTTTCTTGATCTTCTTTGGAAATTTTCGTTCAACATACTCACCTCTAATATGTACTAAAATGAGGCTGTTAGGTTTGAATATTCAATTTTATATATTATTTTGATGGTTCTAACTTTATAAATTATTTTTGTACGTTATAATATATTTTATACTGTGAACATAATAGTGTAAATGTGAAAACTTTGTCATGCTATTACTTTCTGGCCTTCCCACTTGTCAATTCTTGTTTTCAATAGTGTAAATATGAGAACTGGGTAATTAACCCTCGTAGTATTGAATGATAATCGAATTGTATTGTGATCATGATCAATTTTATTCAATTAAATTACTAAATTTTAATTTTTTGTTGTGGTTTTATTGGCTTATAATTTTCCTACTCTAACTTGAATTTGTGTTTTAGATCTTTTGTTATAATTTATAAAAATACAAACTCAAAATGTTCTCATGAATAAAAATCTAAAATAATTATGAATAAAAATTTAAAATAATTATTCTATCATGAATAAAAATCTAAAATAATTTAACAGCGGAATAAAAATCATAAAAAATATGTCAATAAATTATAATAATATAAAAATTAAAATTTAGTAATTCAATTGAACAAAATCAATGTTTGATAACCATAATAAAATTTTGGTTATAATTTAGTGACCATTAATATAAATTACCTTAGGAGAACTTTGTCACAATATTTTTTATGCTAAATCTCTCGTACATTTGTGAATTCTTGTTTTTTGTCTTTTTTTTTTTTTTTTTTTTTTTTTTTTTTTATATTCGCTTATTGAAAACAGCACCCCCCCCAATTTAGTACTATAATATCTTGGTCGCATTGAAATTCCACTGTGGGATCCATGCATCCCAATTATTTGTAAGACTGGTAAAAATCTTACGCTGTTATTTTTGTAAATTATTGAACAATATCGTAGTATATCTTTCTATCATCTTATATTGATGTGACTATATATTAAAGTTGAATGTTTTATGGATATTGACACCATAATTTCTCTGTGTATGGTAAATCAAATACACGGTTTCTAGATTTAATATATTATGATAATATATTACAATATTTAATAATCTTAATCTTAATTTTAGTATATTAATTTATATTAATGAACTTAATATTACAGGATCAAAAAATAATAATTTTTAGCAAGTAAAGAAAATAACAATTTGTATTTTTTATTCGTATTATTACTAATATATATAATTTGAACTTGTTTTTTATGTTATTTTTATTTGTTTATCACATGGCACGTATAATATACCAATATATAATGAAAAATACAAACCAGGAAAATAACGAAAAAAAAAAAGAAAAGAAAGAAAGCGTTGGAGAAAAGTATAAAACATGGACAGCTAAAAAAAACTAATGAGTTACTACCAAGTCATGGTTGATGCTGCAAGTGGAGATTGGCATGATAACAACAATTCATTAACCAAAGTAGCTGTTAAAAAGAGATGATCTAGCTCTCATGATAACAACAATTCATTGAGCAAAGTAACTGTTAAAAAAAGATAATCTAGCTCTCAATGAAAAACTTGGATGCCAAAAAACTTATTCTTAATATTAAAGTCATTTGAAATTATTTAAGCAAAGATACAATAGTTATTTCACTCTTTTGCGTTATAGCTCTGGGTTTGGATGCGACCCTGTTACCAAGGAACTTACTGCTCTTAATGAAGTATGACAGGACTACTTTAAGGTATTTTTTTTATTTAAAATAATATATATAGATTTATTATGTAAGATATTATATGTATATTTCATATACATTACTTTTTATTTATGTTTTGTATTAACCGGTCTCATCTTATCCATAAAAATTATCGCATACAGACTTTGAGGACTATGAAGATTTGAGAATTGTAATTGAAAATGGAACTGCTACTGGGAGACATGCTATTGAATTAGGGGATAACACTGATGCAAGAACATATGAAGGAGGAAGTAGAGATTTTGGATTAGATGAGTTAATTTATAATTTTAATACTGCTGCATTCATATAGAATGATATACAAGATTCTTTGTATCAGTCTTCATTTTATAGACACTCCACTTTACCTCCGCCTTCTGAACCATGAATACAAAGGTCTCTTCAACATCTAAAAGATGCAAAAGAAGTAAGTTTGAAGGAAAATCTACCTCTTCTGAGATCAATAATATTCAATCAGAGGTCATAAATAAATTAACACATTCTTTTGATAAATTGGCTAATGTTATTAGTTCAATTGATAGTAGCGAATATAGTTATTAGGATCTTACAGGAAAATACGAGACTTAGATAAATGTGAACATTTCAAGGCACTTAAGTTACTTAATACTAGAGCAAAGAAGATTGAGTTCAAAATGACTCCTGAAAAACGATCTGAATGAATATCTTATAAATTGAAGCAGTGAATTGTTAACAATTTTTTTTGTGAATTCTCACTCTCTTATTGATTTTATTTTATTTTCATTTTGTTTTATTCTGAACTAATATTTCTACTTTGTTTTTATATTTTAAATATTTCAAATATTTTATATTTTATTTTATTCGAGGATGTTTATTGATTTATTATTTTTATAATAGTTTTAAAATAGAGAATGAAAAAGTAGAGAATCAAGAGTTGAAAGAAGAATTATATGAAACTACTACGTATTTGTTGGCAATAATTCAAGCTATTCTACATATACTGAATGAGCTTTATAATTAGCATGTCTTATAAACATATCCAGTGACCTCTAGCTTGGCGACCAATAACTTCAAGCAGTATGATTAATATAAATAAAATTTTAAAGAAGGATCCAACAAACCTTTGACAATTATATAGAATGTATCCTAAAGCGTTTCTAAAGCTATGCAATACTATTAGGGGAAAAAAAATACCATTACATGATACAACATTTATTTGCATTAAAGAAATGCGTGCAACCTTTTTGTTCACTGTTAGCCAAAATTTAAGATATTGCTTTGTTTGTAAAATATTTGAACGTTCGCATTTTGCTACAAGCTGAATTTTCAATAAGATTTTAAGAGTGTTAAACAAAATTGTTGTAAATATGTGACTAAACTATTGTAAATATGATGACTAAACTAAGTTCTTCAGTGTTAGAAAAAATTAAGGAAAAATACAAGATTTTATCCGTAATTAAAATCAAGCACATTGTCATTTTTATTTTTTAGCAGTATATTATTATTATTATTATTATTATTATTATTATTATTATTGCTAGTAGATACTTTTCTTATTATTGTTATCTTTATTTTAATTATTTTTTATTTATTTAAATTATTTTAAGATTGTGTTGAAACTATTAATGGTACTCATATTATAACAATTGTAACTAGATGTGATACAAGTAGTTATCAAAATCGTCATGGAATAATTTCACAGAATGTTTTAACAGCTAGTAAATTTGAATTTCACGTATGTATTTAGTGGGTGGGAAGTGTTGTGGAATAAGAATAATATTCTACCTTCCAAAGTTCACCTAATAAATTTATAGGTGAATAGAGAGTGAAAAATTATAATGAAAACCACATTATAGGTTGATTCCCAGGAAAGATTTGAGAAGTTACAAACGGTCACACTTAAAACTCAACCTCATTAGACAAAATCACCCTAATAGTAATTTAACAACACAATATATCACTACAACTATACGTTACAAAATAGCTATAGAAAAAACAAAGATAAAAATAAGAACACTAGAATTTAACGAGGTTCGGCCAATTATGTCAACGTCCAAAATTATATTTCACTAAGAAAAAGACTACAAAGTGAAATTTTACAAAAGATGGAGAAATATTGAAAATTGCCTAAGAGATGAGTAGACAATTTTGGGATGATCAAACTCAAAGAATTAAGGCTCTATTTATATATATATAAAAAAACTTTATATATATAAAAAAAACTTTCTTTCCCTTTGTTATTTTTCCGATGTGAGATATTAAAATGAGTCAACAAATCTCCACCTTAACTAATTTTAACACCTTTAATCTCATCTCAAACAGCCTTTGATAGTGTCTCCAAATTCAACATCAAAGTTTAGCAATATTGATCAAGTCCAAACAAAGTTGGAAATTGACCGCAGTGACAACTTTTGTCATCATATCAGCAGGATTCTCAATGGTATGAATTTTCTGGATTCTAACTCCACCTTCTTCTATAATCTCTCTCACAAAGTGATATTGAACATCAATGTGTTTCGTCCTTGCATGATAAACTTGATTCTTTGCTAACTGGATAGCACTCTGACTGTCACAATGTACTTTGATGTACTTTTGCTCAATTCCTAGTTCACCAAGCAATCCTTGAAGCCAAATTGCTTCCTTTACAACTTATGTGATTGTCATGTACTCTGCTTCTGTAGGAGACAGAGCAACTGTTCACTGTAAAGTAGACTTCCAACTAACTATTGCCTTTGCAAGCGTAAATACATAATCAGTAGTTGATCGACGTTCTAGCATAATCTGAATCACAATATCCGACTACACACTGACTGTTTTTTTGCTCAAATATTAATCCAAAATCTATAGTATTTTTAATGTATCGTAGAATCCATTCACAGCTTGCCAATGCTCCTTTCCTAGATCATGCATATACCTACTCACAACCCCAACTGCTTGTGAAATGTCGGGTCTTATATAGACCATAGCATACATCAAGCTACCAACAACACTTGCATACTGTAGTTTTGACATGTACTCCCATTCTGCATCATTCTTCGGTGACATAAAGACATTCAACTTAAAATGAGGAGTAAGCGGAGTACTAATAGGTTTTGTATTTTCATTCATGCCAAAACATTGTAGTACCTTTCTCAAATATTGTTTTTTAGTCAAACAAAGCCTCTTTGATTTTCTATCTCTGGTAATCTCTATGCTAAGAATCTTCTTTGCTTTGCCTAAATCCTTCATTTCAATCTCTTTTCCCAACTGAGTCTTCAATTTCTCAATTTCTGTCTAACTCTTTGAAGCTATCAGCATATCATTAACATAAAGAAGAAGATATATGAAGAATTCGTCTTGTAGCTTGCGCAAATACACACAATGATCATATTTGCTCCGGGTGTACTCCTGCTCTATCATAAACTTGTCAAATCTTTTGTACCACTACCTCGAAAATTGCTTCAACTTGTATAAAGATTTCTCAGGTTTACACACCAAATTTTCTTTTCCAACAACCTTGAACCTTTCTGGCTAAGTCATATAGATTTCCTTTTCCAAGTCTCCATGTAAAAATGTAGTTTTTTGCATCCAATTGAACTAGTTCTAAATCCAACTGTGCTACCAAAGCTAATAAAATTCTAATAAAGGAATGCTTCGCATCTAGAGAAAATACCTTATTATAATCAATTCCCTCCATCTGAGAGTAGCCTTGAGCCACCAATTTTGCTTTGTAGCGAACATCATCTTGGACAAGAAATCCTTATTTTTTCGCAAAAACCCATTTGCATCCAATTGATTTCTTTCCCTTTGGGAGACTAGCAAGTTTTCAAGTCTGATTCTTATTAAGCGATTGTATTTCTTCATTCATAGCAATCCTCCACTTTTCTTCTTTTGAACTTTGGATTACTTTAGTAAAAGTGGTAGGAATGTCATTGGCTACAACTTGAGATGCATGAGGCACTATATCAACATAGTGACCAGGCAATCATGTCGTCTTCTTATAAGTCACCATATTAGCAAAGCAGCCAGACATTCTATGCACCCTCTCTAACCTTATAGATCTACTTGGTTCAAGTTGCTGAGGAAGTCCTTGAACTCCTTCTTCTTGAGAATCTCCTTCTATCGTAGGATGAGTCTTAACACCTTCTTTAGCTGCTGAGATTACTATTCTCTCAAACTCCACCTACTTAGGAGTATCATCTAATTGCTCAATATCCACCTTTTTTAACATGGTAGATTCATCAAAGGTGACATCCCTACTAAAACTATTTTCTTTATCTTTGGACACCATAGATGATAGCCTTTTATGCCAGAGGTGATCCCCATGAACAATGTTTTCTTTGCTCTTGGATCCAATTTTGACTCCTTAACATGGTAGTATGCAGTGGAACCAAATACATGTAAGGAATCATAATCTGTAGTAGGCTTTTGAAACCATTTCTCTAATGGTGTTTTTCCATCAATAGCAGTAGCTAGTAGGCAATTGATGAGGTGGCACGCATATGTTACAGCCTCGGCCCAAAATTTTTTACCCAACCCAACGTTGGATAGCATACATCGAACTTTCTCCAGTAATGTTTGATTCATGCGTTCTGTCACACCATTTTATTGTGGTGTAGATCTAACAGTGAAGTGTCTGACAATGCCTTCATTTTCATAAATTTTCTCAAATGGATCGCTTTTATATTCTCCACCATTGTCTATTTAGAGATGTTTGATCCTTTTGCTTGTCTGAGTTTTCACCATCTTTTTCCATTTAAGGAAAACCCATAACACTTCATCCTTTGTCTTCATTGTGTACACCCATACTCTCCAAGAAAAATCATCAACAAAGATCACATAATAGTGTTTCCCTCCTAAAGAACTAGTTTTGGAGGGACCCCAAATATCAGAGTGAACATTATCTAAGATACCTTTAGTATTATAGATTTTTGTCCTAAATTTGACCCTTGTCTGCTTCCCTTTGATGCAATGCTCACAAAAGTCCAATTTGCAAGTTTGCACTCCTTCCAATAATCCTTGCTTAGTAAGCAAATTCAAGGATTTTTCTCCAGTATGCCCCAAATGCATATGTCATATCTTCGTTGCTTCTGACTTTCGATCATCTATAGAAGTTGTTACTGCTACTGTCCCTGCAACTGTACTACCTAGATATTGGTACAAATTATTGTTCTTTCGAATTCCCTTCAATATCACACGTGCACCAGAGATAATCTTCATCACTCCATCTTTCACTTTCACCTTGAACCCATTCAAGTCTAGGATCCCGATAGAGATGAGATTTTTGCTCGATTCTGGCACATAACAAACATCTTTTAAGGTGATGATTGATATATTCTCATTTCTCAAGCGAATTGAACCAATCCTACCTGTTGTCAAAGGGATGTTATTTGTTGTGTAGACAACTCTATCATTTTTAAGTTCTTTAAAATCAAAGAAACATTCCTTGTTGGGACACATATGATAGCTACATGCTGAATATAGTAGTCATACATCATAAAAACCATTTGACGATGTAGCAAGTGAGTAATCTGACACTGCTTCATCAATTTCAACAACATTTGATTCTGCTATAGTTTTTCCTTTATCGGGCTTGCACTTATTTCTCAGTTTTGGACAATCCTTCTTCCAATGCCCCTTTTCTCGACAAAAGGCACACTCATCTTTGCTCAACTTGGGCCTTGACTTGAATCTTCCCTTTTTTCTCATACTTTGATTATGCTAATGGCCTATGATTACCAAAGCTTCTGCATCTCTGCTGGAACTAACCTTCGTGTCCTTCTTCCTTAGTTCATAACTGTATAAGGCAACACATACTTCTTTAAGAGATACAACAACCTTTTTGTGAAGCAAAGTAGTTTCAAGAAACTCAAACTCCTCGAAAAGTGATCCCAGCAACATCAAAGCTAAATCTTCATCTTTAAATGTCTTATTTACATTCACCATATCAGTAATCAAGTGATTAAAACTGGTAACGTGATCATTTATTGTGGTACCTGGTACATAAGTGAAGCGAAACAACCTCTTCTTCATGTGAAGCTTATTTTGGCTACTTTTCTTCAGAAATTTTTCTTCTAGTGCCTTTCATAAATTACTTGCAGAGGTTTCTTTCGAGAATATATACCTCTGCTCTCTAAAACGGCATGACTGAATTGTACCACATGTCAATTGATTGTTCATATTCCAATCTTTCTCCTCAACATCATTTGGTTTCTCATATTCAATGGCAATATCTAGACTTTGCTGAAAAAGAGCGTCTAGAACCTCTCTTTGCCACATACCGAAATGGCCTGTGCCATCAAAGATTTTCATCGCTAATTTTGAATTTACCACGACAGTTCTTGCCCAAATAGGCTGTGATGAAACTGTCAACGTGGTAGATGTGGATATTTTTGAAGAGCTCTCTATTTTGATTACAAAATTCTCCAATAGCCTTCAAAGCGGAATACAACTAGGCCAAGAAAATCTTTTTTGATGTGGAAGATCATATTAAACTGCAACCACAGAGCATACTCAGAGTAACATTTGGCTCTGATACCAATTGTTGTGGAATAAGGGTAATATTTCACCTACCAAAGTTCACCTAATAAATTTATAGGTGAATAGAGAGTGAAATATTGTACTGAAAATCACACTATAGTTTGATTCCCAGGAAAGATTGTAGAGGTCACAAACGGTCCCACTTAAAACCCAACCTCCTTAGATAGAATCACCCTAATAGTAATTTAACAGCACGATATATCACTACAACTATATCCTACAAAAAAGCTATTGAAAAAATAAATACAAAAATAAGAACACCAAAATTTAACGAGGTTCAACCAATTATGCCTCCATCTTTGGACACTAATAAAATTATATTTCACTAAGAAAAATACTACAAAGTAAAATATTACAAAAGAGGGAGAAATATTGAAAATTGCTTAAGAGATGGATAAACAATTTTGGGATGATCAAACTGAAGGAATTAAGGCTCTATTTATAAAAAAAAAAAAAAAAACTTTTATTCCCTTTGTTATTTCCCCGATGTGGAATATCAAAATGAGCTAACATAGTCAACAGAAAGTAGAGGTGGCAAACGGGTCGGGTCAGGTTATTTCGCCTTAGCTTTCAGGTGGGTTCAGGTCACCTATTAGGTTGTGAATGTAGAAGAACTTTCGGGTCGACTTCGGATTTATTCTTAAAATTAATATTTTAAGTTGGGTAATTTGTTATTCAATTTTAAAATATCCATTTGAATTTTTTTTTAATCCTTTATGCAATATTTTCTCATAATTTACTAAGAGAGAAATAATAATTTTCTCTTAAAAAATTATGTTTAGTAAGTTAGATTTTATATAAAACGAAACTTGACTATAACTTTTTATTTTTATTTAAATGCTTAATAAATTAAATATATATATATATATATATATATATATATATATATATATATATATATATATATATACAAATAACTATATATAAATATAAACTACTATATAAATTTTTATTTTTATTTAATTTCTTTATAAAATAAATATATATATATATATATATATATATATATATATATATATATATATATATATATATTTATACAAATGACTATATATAATGAAAATAATTGAATTGAGTAGACATAAAATTATATTCAAGTCATATATCATAATTTAAATTAATTTACAAACAAATATATAATATTTAATGATAGAAAATCATTCATTATAAAAAAATTGTGTATTATGATAAAAATTTGTGTGATAAAATTAGATTTATCTTAATATATGATTTTATCGTGACAAAATCAAATTTATTACAATTATTATAAAAAAATAAGTAAAATTGTGATAAATTTCCTTTACATATTAAATTATTTAAACAAATTATGGCAAGAATTTATTACTAAAAAATTTAAACTTTTATTCAATTTTAAATTATATCCAAAACTTCTAATTGTCTAAATTATACTGCAATTTGACAAATTTAATTTAATTATACCACAAGTCAAAAACATAATTTAATAAATTACATTTAAACTCAGTTAATCTTGTACCTTTTCAAGTAGTTCAATTAAACCTAAACTTAAGTTTACAACTTAATTAATATACAACTTTTATCAATTATACAATAATTTAACAAATTGATTTTAATTATATCTCAAGTCAAAAACAAAATTTAGTAAAGTGTATTTACACTTAGAGACTTTTATACTTTTTCAATTAATTCAGCTAAACCTAAAATTAAGTTACAACTTAATTAATATACTACTTTTATTTTTATTCAACTTAATCTTATTTTTACTTAATTGAATTTATTATATACTTTTGTATGATGAATTTTAATTTCATATTTAAATTTAAAAATCAAATTTTTTAATATTTAGATTTATAATTAATAAAATCTCTCAATCTTTAATTTTTTTTAGAAAAATGTCTCTCAATATTTTTTTAAAAGTTAATTTTTATTTTAAATAATAAAGTGGTAAACTTTCAAATAAAAACTTATAAGAAATTTTTAAAAAATCAACCATATGAGTGTAAATAAGATGATTTTTTTATTTTTTATTCAATTTAATCTCATTTTGCTTAATTAAATTTATTTTGTATTTTTAGATGATGGATTTTAATTTTATATTTAATTTATAAAAATATTTTAAAATTTAAATTTGTAATTCATAAAATCTCTCAATCTCGTCTTTAAAAATTAATTGTTATATTTTAAATAATAATTATTTAAACTAGTTAAATAAAATTTTTAAAAAATATTATTTACACGAACTTAATTAAGAATATACTTTTATTTTATATTTAATTTAATTATCTTTTATGCTTAAATAAATTTATTATATACTTTTATATGAAAATCTTTATTTTATATTTAAATCTATAAATTTCTAAATTTTAAATTTATAATTCATAAAATTTCTCAATATCACATTTAAAATTTTTTCTCTCAATCTCTCCTCAAATTTTAATTTTATATTTTAAACAATAAATTATTTAAACCATTTAAAAAAACTTTAAGAAATATTTAAAAAATCAATTACATGAGCCCAATTAGGATGACACTTTTATTTTTATTCAATTTAATTTTTTTAATTAATTAAATTTATTATATACTTTTATTTGATAATTTTATATTTAAATTTAGAAAATCTAAAAATTTTGAAATTTAAATTTATAACTTATAAATTTCTTAATCTCTCATCTAAAAAAATTTTCTTTCATTCTCTCCCCAAAAAAAGTTAATTTATATATTTAAATAATACATTATTTAAACCATTTAAAATAAAAATTTTTAAGAAATATTTAAAAAATTAATTACATGATATAAATCTGAACATTCTCAAAAAATTTATCCTTAAAATAAAAATTAAGGATTTATTAATTTATTATTTAAATATACAAAATAAAATTTATAATTTTAAAACGTAAAAATTCGTATAAAATTATTTATTTATCAACTAAAATAAAAATAAAAATTTGATATTTTTGGAAAAAAATTGAGTAAAAATAAAAATATTATCTTAATAAGATTTGAACTTAATTTTGAATTTGATTGAACAAAATGAAAAAAATATGAGAGTTAATTGAGTATAAATATACACTTAAGTAAATGCTAATTTTTATTGGGATATACTTGAACTAAATTTATCAAATTAGAGTATAATTGACTCAATTTGAAACTTTAGATACAATTAAAAATTCACGAAAATGGTTAAATTTTTCTAATCATTGAGCTCACAAATGTTTAACTAAAAAATGTTTGACATAATAAATAAACGTATAAGATAAATTATGATATGCAATCTTTCATAATAATATTTTATCACAATATAGAGTCTACCAAATCACATATAAGGAGAAGTAACATTGTCATAATAATATCTATCACTGTATTAAAATAATTTAAAAATTATGATAAAATTATTTTATCACAATAAATAATTTTTATCATTGCTAAATAATTAATCAAAATAAATAATAAATTATAATTTGGCACATAAAAAAGCATAGTAAAAAAATAAATTTATTAGAATATAAAAATTCCATTATATTTTAAATAAAAATCAAATTTAAATCTAAGTTTAATTAAATATTCTAAATATTTTTTTGAAATAAATTTCTTTCTTTTTTATTTTAATTATTCTACCTTTAGTAATAAAATTTTTATTTTTTTATATTGTCATCGAATCAATTGAGTTGGGTCACGAGTTGACCAATTTGGGTCAATTTTGACTTGACCCGTCAAGTTGATCCTTGCTCGACCTAAAAATTTTTGAGTCATTTTGAGTTTACCCTAGGTCAGGGTTGAGTTTGGTTCGTGTAAAAAATCGCCACCTCTAGTTAGGGGTGGGCACTATTTGATTTAAATTGAAAAATCAAACCAAACTATGCCACTTTGAAATTTTAGTTTGGTTTATTTGGTAATTCAGTTCAATTCGATTTAATATTTTAGGAAATTTTGTTATTTTGATTCATTACAATTTTTAATTTTAAAAATTTTAAAAAATCAAATTGAATCGAAATTTATCTAAACTACATCATTTTTAAGTTTAGGAGTAAAACTAAGCCTAATCTTTTAATTCTTCCTTCGTTTCCTATCCTGAAACTCACCTCTCTTCTCTCTCTCTCTCTGATCAAGCTTTGTAGCAATGGTTGTTTTCTTTTCCAATATTTTTTCAGGTATTTTATTTATTTGTTTTAGTGCTGCTCTAATAAAAAAAAGGTGGGCCTTTATGCAACTCAAACTGAAAAATCGAATCAAATGACATTAAATGTTTTAGTTTGATTCAGTTCGGTGGTAAATATTATTCGATTCGGTTTAAAAATATAAATTTTGGTAATTCGATTAGGTTCGATTCAATTTGAACCGAATGTCCACCCCTACCTCCAGTGGAAATGATTTGCACACGATTTAAGAGTGTCAAATGATGCTTTATTAAAGAATATTGAACTTAAAGTGCCACAATGTAATTATATTTTTTTTCTAATTTTTATTATTTTATCTTTTGTATATATTTTAAAATTATGTTTAGAACATGTTTTTATTATATATTTTAGGTAAATATTTTTGATGGATTGTGGATTTTCAAATCGATTTAAGTTTTTAACTTATTTTTGAGGTGTTCGCTATCATCTTCAGGATTTTCACAGTCAAGGTCGTCATCTTAAAATGCAGATGAGTTATTGAATCTTCGTCATACTTTTTTGAGAAATAATTGAGAAATTATTAGGTGTATTTAAATTGCAGTTTACAATGTTCAAAACAGCTCCTCTATTTCAGTTCAATTAGATAGAGGAATAATTGAAGCTAGCGTTAACTTAGGCAGGGTTACAAACTTTCTACAAAACAAGTGTTATTCATATGAATTTTCAGTTGAATTAGATTGTGAAACTTTTTCCTCTTTACATGGATAAATAATTAAGAAGATCACTTTGATCCAATTATTAAGACTCAAAAGCAACAAAAAGATATTCCTAATGAACAATGTTGAGGACATAAATAATTATGGACATTAGATTTTTTCTTGAAATATCATTTTAATAAATTTCGTACATAGATTGAACAATATTATTAAATTGAAAGCTTTTACTTTTACTTATTATTTTAAGCATTTATTTTTATTATATGAGAAACATAAATTTATTGCATTACATAACATATTAGAAATCAATGAAAGCCTAATAATATCTATAAAAATCTATCAATGTCTATAATATTTTTTTAAAATAAAGTCTTTGAAAGTCATTCATTAATTTACAAACTCCACAAAAGTTATTGAAAATCTACGAACTCTAGAAAAGTCATTAACTTAAAAAAAAAATTTTAATATCTTAAAGTCTTAATTGAATACACTCCTAAATTTTATTTGGATGAATATCAAAATAATATAACTTTTATATTAAAAATTCAAAATATATTTTTTAAAAAAGTTTGATTAAAATCAAATTGAATCAATTGAACTAATTGAATCAAACTAAATTTGGTTCAATTTAGTTTGGTTTATAAAAAGTTCTACTTCTATTTCTATAAATTTAAAACTCAGTTAATTCAATTTTTCTAAAAACCAAACCAAACCTGACCAAAAGACACTTTTAAATTTGGGTTAATTTATTTATATATTTAAAAATAAAAATATTGATTAGTTGAAATAGAATATCCACTCTTATAAATATATAACCAAATTGATTACTCAAAACATTTATAGATATATAAATATGAACAAAATTAATTATTTTCCTCCATTTGCTAAGTATATTGTCTACGCAAATATTTTTTTTATCATTAGTTTATTATATATCTGCTCAACTTGTTAAATGCGTAGATAAGATAGTATTGGGAATTGGAAAAAAAAAAAGAAGAAGAAGAAGAAATTCCCTATAAAATTTGAGCTCTTCTTTATAAATAACATAGTTTTAACAACATACGAACCATATTAAAATACTAGTAATGAAGAATTCGTGTATTGTACAATATAATTATAATAATAAATTTTAAATAAATTTAATGTTCATTTTTATTAAATAATTAGTGAATTAGGTAAATGATCAATAATTAATATATAAATAATAATTATTATTTTATAAAAAAATATTGTCAAGTAAATAAATAATAAAATAAAAATTTCAAACTTATAATTATATACATAGTTAGTTATAGAAAAACTGTTTATTGATTTATATTTTCAATATTATATGACACAATTTCAAGAGAAAAATTATTAAATTTGAAAGAAGTAATTTCTGATAATTGATCAAATAAATATAATATTAAATATTTCATAATCAAAATAAAATTGATAGATAATTGCAAATTGTATATACATATGTGAGGTAATAATAATAAAGATTGTCTATTGATTTATATATTCCATTTTATATGACACAATTTTAAAATAAAATTTACTAAACTTGAATGAAGTAATTCTTGACAATCTATTATACTGTAGTTGACTTTTATATACTTAGAATTTGAACAAAAAATAAAAGTAATTTAAAGCTTGGCTTCCTATTTAGAACATTTACTTTTTTAGTTTTTCCTAATTTCCTATTTATAAGTAGTTTAGAATTTTTATTACTTAGACTTTTTAATTTCCTGTTTAGACTATCTTGATTGAGAAGTGTTTTTTGATATGATAGTTCCTACAACATAATGTAAAATACTAATATGAAATTGTATTATACACAATTGTTTGACAAATGACAAACAAAAATTTAAAACAAATTTTGAGACTGCAATACAATTTAATTATTATTTTATAAAAAGTTATTGTCAAATAAATAAAATAATAAAATAAATTTCTCAAAAACTTATAATTATGTATAGAGTTAATTATAAAAAAATTATTTATTTATTTAGATCTTCAATATTATATGACACAATTTCAAGAGAATTTATTAAATTTGAATGAAGTAATTTCTAATAATCGATGAAACAAATAATATTAAATATTTTGTCATAAAAAATAAAATTAGCAAATAATTGCAAACTATATATACATATATGAGGTAATTATAGTAAAAGATTCTATATTGATTTATACTTTCAATATTGTATGGTACAATTTTAAGATAAACTTTATTAAACTTGAACAAAGTAATAACAATTTATTACATTGTCATTTGCTCTTATATACTTAAATTTTGAACAAATAATGAAAGCAATTTAAAGCTTGGCTTCCTATTTAGAATTTTTACTTTTTAAAATTAATTTTCTATTTAGAAGTAGTTTAAATTTTATTTCTTAGATTTTTATAATTTTTTATTCAAAATATTTTGACTTCCTGCTTGAAAATATTTTTTTGACATGACAATTTTTTATAATATAATGTAAAATAATAGCATAGGACTGTGTTATACACAATTATTTGACAAATAATAAATAATGGTTTAAAACTATTTCTAAGACTGGAGCTAATATTGTAATATTAGAACACTAAAGAGTCCCCTTGATTGAAAAGTTTGCGGGGCTAGGGTTCATTCGCATCGATGGTACTCTTGGTTTGTGCATTATCCTTTGTTGACTACAACTAATTTTAGTGGTTTATTCATTCTTTAATTCACTAGTATTTGTGGCTTTAGCTATTGTGCTTCCTACAACTTATCGTCCTCTTTTTTACTAGATTTCCTTCCTTCTTCCTTCTGTATTTTTCAACACTAACGCTTTTGTTTTTATTTATTTACTAGATTTCCTTCCTTCTTCCTACATCTTTGATTTGGGAAGGGCCGAGTCGATTATCACTCCTCTAGAAATTGTTTATAGCTGCTAACTTTTTAAAACCTCTCTCCTATTCCTTTGCACTTATCGAAGAACTATATTTAATTTCGGAATTAGCATCCTGACTGATGATGGGACATGAAGATGGAATTTTGGACCTATCTACTGTCTCGTGAGAGGCATAAGACCAAGGAAACCTTTTTGTCCTACAGCAAAATTATGGACAGAGCGGCCCTTTAATGAGGCCGCATCAATGGACACTATGATGCCAGTCTGGAAACCAAAACATCTAATCAATGGTAATGAGTGGGGGAAGGAGATTTTCCTATTTCGATTCCACAACAAGAAGAATCGAGATTGGCTGATGTCTAATGAGCCATGCCATTTTGAGAAAAATATCCTTGTGTTAAAACAGGTGAATGAATTGGAATAATGATACACCAAGGAGGTCTTAAAGGAAGACCATCATGAATCCTAAGTATCTTAGTTAAGTATGCATGGCGTAAGTACAGAATGTGTGGATTATGAAGGACGATGCGGACAAGTGGGACATGCATATTGTTAACAACTTGCTTTTGATGAGGACTATTAGTTGTAATTTATGTCTATTATTTGTTCCAAATAATTGGGTTATACTTTGATATTTGGTCGTTAGAGTTGCTATCTTTTAGATGTTGTTATCTTATTTAATGTATTTAAACTCTCGAGCAGAGTAGTAAAGGCAAGTTGAACTTCAACTCAAAACAACTATGGTTTAATTCTCACCCTAAGCAAAATTCTATTTGCTCATAAATACAGTTAGTTTTTATTAGGACTAATCATTTGGTATCAGAGCAAAACATAAAGTTAGACACAAAGAAGTGAATTGAAAATGTTGAAGCAAGTCTAAGAGAGCTACAGGATACATTCAATTAGTTAGAGATCAGGGTGAATGATAAACTATCTCTTGAAACAACTATTAGCAAAATAGGAGAAGCAATGTTGTCCAAACCAGAGGCATCTTTTAGTAATGGAAATTCCCTCTTGGGATGTTCTCAAAATAACAGGAGGATCCTAAAGGAAGGAACGAAGGAGAAAGGCCAATATTCTTATGAAAATTGACTAAGCTAGAGTTTTTAAATTATTTAGGTGATGATCACAGTAAATGGTTTACTTATTTGGAACAATCTTTGGAATATCAAGGCACTACAAAAATGCAGGTGTGTTTCATCTCTTTCCATCTTAGACGTGAGGCAAACTAATGGTGGTTGTGGTAAGGTGGCTTATAAAGAGGAAAGCAAGGAAGTTATATAGGGCATTTTTGTGGAGGAGGTATGGTCTCTCTTTGGCCCTCTTGAGGATGAAGATTTTGTTGAGGCCTTGTCTAAAGTAAAACGGATGAGATCCTTACGTGAATACCAGACAGAGTTTGAAAATTTGGGCAATAATGTTTTAAGTATAGACTAAAAAGGTTCTAGTGGGAACCTTCATGGGAGGACTTTAGGCAAAAATCATAGATTGGGTATCTAGATGTTCAAACCAAAAATATTGAAGGAAGCTATTAGCCTTGCATGAATGAGGGACGAACAAGTGAGTAGACAATATAAATTTAATTATCCCATCATCCCGCCAATAGAAGAGATGTCTTACTCAGCAAAATCCATAATTGCCTCTCCAATTAAGCGACTCACCTGAGATAAAATGTAGAAGAAAAGGGCTCAAGTGCTTTGTTTTAATTGTGATGAGAAGTTTACACTAGGTCATAGGTGTTGAGGACCATAACTGTAAGGCATCTCAAATAACTCCAATGATGAGGAACCTCAACTAGAAATATCCTGGCAAGCATTGTTAGGATGGTCAGTATAAAACTATGTAGGTGATGGCCAAATTTGGGCACTATGAATTAGTTTTCCTTATTGATAGTGTCTCCACTCATAACTTCATTAGTAAGAGGATAACAAATTTGTTATAGCTACTAGCAATCCCTATTGAGCCATTTGACATGAAAATTGCTAATGGTGCGTCTTTAAAATGTCAAGGCGAATTTGAGATTGGCCAAGTATTGATCTAAGGTATCACTTTTTCCCTCACTCTATATGCTCTACTGTATGGACTTGGTGTTAGGTATCCATTGGTTGGAATAGTTAGGAAAAATGGAGTGTAATTAGAAGCGGATAACAATGGAGTCTTAGTAAGGCAACTAGATTCAAAAATTGCAAGGCATTGGCTATCAACAAATTAACATTGGCTTAGTAAAAACCATTTCAAAAGGTTTGCTCATTGCCCTTTGTCTTTAAGATGTGGGTTATACTTTAGAACAAAGTGTCCATCCTAAAATGCAATAATTACTAAATCAATTTGAGCACATTTTCTAAGAGCAAAAGCAGATACCTCCTATAAGGGAAATTGATCACCATATCAACTTGAAAGAAGTGGAACTGGTAAATTTAAGTATTACAGGTATGTCTATTTTCAAAAGCCTGAAATTGAAAAACAAGTTAATGACATGTGAAAATTAAGGCTCATTAGACCTAGCACAAGCCCATTTTCTTTCCTAGTACTATTAGTCAAAAAGAAAGATAAGACCTAGCATTTTTGCACTGACTACCTAGCTCTTAATAATGTAACTATCAAAGATTGTTTTCTAATTCCTACAGTTGATGATATGCTTGATGAGCTTTATGAAGCTTGCTACTTTACCAAACTTGATTTAAAAGCGAGGATATTATAAGGTATGAGTACAGTCATTATACATTCGTAAAACTACATTTTGCACTCATAAAGCTCATTATGAATACTTAGTCATGCCTTTTGGACTTCGTAATGCTCTCTCTACCTTTTAGGCTATTATGAATTCTATATTTCGTCCCTTTCTTTGTAATTTTGTGCTAGTCTTTTTTTAGAATATCTTAATATGTAGCCCTTATTGGACCATGCACCTTGAATATGTTAAAAAGGCTTTTGAAATATTAAGGCAACATCAATTTTTTGTTAAAGTTAGTAAATGTGTATTTGATTGGCAAGAGTTAGAGTATTTGGGACATATTATCACTCTGCAAGGGGTCAAAGTGGAGTAAAGAAAGATTAAAACTATGTTGAGTTTGCCTAGACCCACTAATGTCTATGCATTGCATGGATTTTTATGCCTTATAGGTTACAACAGGAGGTTTGTACATAATTGTGGCTTGATAGCTAATCCTTTCACCAACCATTTAAAGAAAGGACAATTTAGCTAATCAAATTAAGTGGAGACTACCATTGAAAATCTCAAGCAAGCCATGACCACCACTCCTACGTTGGCTATGCCGAATTTTAATGAACCTTTCATCATTGAATCAGATGCATTAGGAGACATCATTGAAGTAGTTTTGACGCAACAAGGGAGACCATTTGCTTTCATGAGTCAAGCCTTTGGCAACACTGAGTAATTGGTCCACTTATGCCAAAGAAATATTGACAACCATTCAAAGCAATACAAACGTGGAGGCTATATCTAATTGTAACAAATTATATATCCAAATTGATTAACATAGCCTCAAATATTTATTAAAGCAATAAGTGGTGACTCTAGAGCAATAAAAATGTGTAATTAGATTGTTGGGCTACAACTACAAGATCATTTACAAGCCTAACAGTAAGAATAAAGCGGCTGACGCACTTTTCAGAAGGCTAGTCCTAGCTCGAATGCTTTATATGTATCTCAAACTTTAATATAGGATACAATCAAAGCTTAAGCTAAGGATCATCCATACATGAAAAAGATCGGACGACTGGCTATTAAAAAACTAGGAATGTTATATTCATGGTGGAATCTGTTGGTCTTGTATAAAAATCATGTGAGTGCCTTCAAATTTTGAAATTATTAGACAGCTCTTAAGGGAATTCCATGATTTACTGAGGGGAGAATATTTAGGAGTTCAAAAAATTTAAAAAAGGATTTCTCAATAAATTTACTTGCCATCCATGCACAAGAAGGTCAAAGAATATGTTGCTTCATGTAATGTAAACTCTATCAACGGGTTGCCTCCTTCAGCCAGTGCCAATTCCATGTTAAGTTTGGGATGATATTCATATGGATTTCATTGAAGGTCTCCCACCTTCAAATGACAAGAACACCATTTTAGTCGTGGTTGATCGACTTAGTAAGGCTGCGTATTTTATGGCTTTTGTCTTATCTGTACATTACAAAGATGGTAGATAAAACGTTTATTGCTGTTGTGGTCAAGCTCCTTGGGCTCTCAAGGTCGATATTAAGTGATATAGACCTAATATTCATTAGTCATTTTTGGAAAGAATTTTTTAAGACATCTAACACTCAACTAAAAATTAGTTCAACTTACCACCTGCATATAGATGGTAAAATAGAGGTTATGAACCTCTACATTGAATAATACTTATAGTGTTTAGTGTATCAAGTGCCAAGAAAATGGCATTCATTTCTGCCTTGGGTAGAATTTTGGTATAATACCACTGACTATGCTTCGATAGGCATAACTCCATTTTAGGCCTTGTATGAGAGGTCACCTCCAACCATTCCACACTATCATAAAGATAGTAGTCCATAACATAAAGTTGATTAGCAACTTGCGACTCGAGATTCCTTATTACAACAATTGAAAATTAACATGAATAATTGCAATAATAGAATGAAGCAACTAATCAATTCCAAAAGGTGGGACATTGAGTTCCAGATGGGAGAATGGGTTTGTCTTAAACTTTATCCTTACCAACAATAATCGTTATTCAAATGAGCTTATCAAAAATTGGTTACAACCTTTCAAATGAAAGAGTAGATTGGTAAGGTGGCTTATAAAGGTTCTAACTCGATCACGCATCCACCCGGTCTTTCATGTGTCTATGCTTAAAAAGAAGTTAGGGGATAACTTGACTTCAAGTGTGGAAATACCTCCTGTAACTAAGGATGGGGACTTTGTGGTTGAACCAAAAGCAATATTGGACACACATTGGGTGCGTAAAGGCTCAACAATAATTCAAGAAAGTTTGATTAAATCAAAAAGGTCATCTATTCAAAGGAAGCCCATCATGAATCTTAAGTATCTTAATTAAGTACAGATGATATGGCATAAGTAGACAATTTGTAGATTATGTAGAGGACATGAACAAGTGGAACATGCATATTATTAATAGCTTACTTTAGATTAGGAAAATTGGTTGTGATTTATTTCTATTGTTTGTTTCAAATAATTAGGCCATACTATGATATTAACAATTAGAATTGCTTTTTTTTTTTTTTGGGATGTGGTTATCTTATTTTTTGTATTTAAACTCTTAAGCATAGGAATAAAGGTAAGCTAAATTTCAACTTTAAACAACTGTGATTTAATTCTCACCTTAAATATTATTACAAACACTATCAATTTTGCCTAGGACCAATCAAACAATTGTCTTCAATTGAATTATTTCACACTACAATGTGGGTAAGGATGTATAACTTACCCCTAAAACTCGTGTCCATAGCTACAACGAAGGCAATTGGAAATAAAATTAGACATTTTTTGCATAGTGATGGTGAGGAGAAAGAGGGATTTGGATGATTCCTTTGATTCAAGGTTCAAATTGACATGCAAAATCCTATCTAAAAGGGACGAAGACTAAGAATAGAGAAATAGGTCCAATCTAGATGCATTTTAATATGAAAGCCTTCCAATAGTCTACTTCAGTTGAGATATCAAATCATGTTTTTTTTAGAAGAGGTCAAAACATGGAAAAATTAGGAATTATAGTCTCCCACCTTAAGCCAATATTACTTTACCTTTTGCTTTTAGAATTACTCTTGCTGAGATAAAAACTTGACCATGTGCCTTCTTATCCTTTTCAAGACATCTTGGAGAAATAGCATCTGCACACGACAAGTAACCATCTTTTTTCTAAAAACCTTTGTTATGTCAGCCTCCCAAAGCATAAGATCCTTGCCAAATGCCTTAATCATTTGTGTGATCGACAAACTCCTATTTCTTTCCTAATTAGTGGTCATAACATCCTTATATCTAACCTTTCAAAGCCACATGTTCTGAAATTTAGATTTCCTTATAATTATTAGTTGAGCAAAATCAAGAGATCAAGAAGAATAGGAGAGTGATTTGAAATAGTAGCCTCCAAACTTCTCATGTTAATATACTATAATGCCAAACACTATGACATTGACGCAAGATCCATATCCAATCTCTATTCAACTCGATCTTTCTGCCTTTATCGCCTTTCCTAAGTGAAAGGATAACCTTTCATTCTAATGTCCTTCAAAATGTTGTCCTCAATAGTTGCAAGAAACCTATTCATAAGCCAACTTGAATGCTCTATGTTACCCCTTTTATCTAAAGCTTTTAAAAGATCTTTAAAGTCCCTAATTACACATCATGGAAGAGATGATTTGAAACTCAACTCCCTTAGCAAATTCCACAAAGTATGATGACTACTTCTATTTGGAATGCCATAAAAATCAATTAGTCTGTAAGCAACCATATATGGTAGATGGACTGAGATGTCAATATGGTTTCTAAAGAAACTAAATATATCTTTGTGTTTTCAAATCAAAGTGAATAGAGGTTAATAGTTAACTTTCTTAATTTTTAACCTTTATTAACCTAGTAAATTATATCATGGACCTTATATCATTTAGTATCACGGTCCTAGGGTCTAAAAAGCAACCTTTTTTTTTTTTATAGTGTCATTTATTTGCCACGCATGTTATGTATGTAGTAAATATTCATCAACTATCAAAATAATGTTAAACAATGTTCATCATTTTATTAAATAATATTTCATTGATGTTCATTTAATTTTTAGTCCAATATCATACATATAACCATATTTTATTAATATTGATGTTCATAAGTTGTAGTCTTTAGTAATTAAATAATTAAATATTCATCTTATGTTTAAATAATATAAACATGCATGTTCATTACTTAGTATGTAAACATTCATTATTTGTAAATACTATATACATCAATTGTAGTCTTTATGTTAACAATATAATCATATTTTATTAATATTCATGTTTATTAGTTAGTGATGAAATATTTATTATTTGTTTCAATAATATTTAGCATTTTTGTATTCTATTAGACCAATTACATTAAAAAGTTTCATGTCTAATTTGTATGCACAATATTCATCATTTCTAATTTTTTATGTTCATTACTTTTTAATGTAATATTGTATATGAGTTAAAAACATATAGCATTCTTTCATAAAACTTGATATTTATTGTTTGATATTTGCATTTTCATTATCTATAAGAACAATATTCGCCATTTTTAATTTTAATACTCATTATTTTTTATGTGGTATTCTATATGAATTAATTTATTCATTAAAAACATATAATCGTTTTCATTAAGTTTTTGTTCATTGATGAGTATTTTAATGTTTCTTATCTTCTTGCATAATATTCACCTTTTATAGTTTCATGTTCAGTAATTATTACATAAATATTCATCAGCTATAATATTTATGTTGATCATATTACATTAAAGCAATTAAAGGAATATGTTTATAATTAAATTAAATAGAAACAATAAAATTTTAATTTAATTTGATTTTATTATAATTATATACTTTTAAAAAAATTTAATATAAACATTTTATAATTTTTTATTTTAAAATTTAACTTGTTTAATTTTTATATAAAATTAAAATTAAATCAAATAAACTAATAATAGTAAAATTTGAATTGAACTAGCTAAATATTTCATCAATTTATTCTATTCACAATAATAAAAAGAAAATATCAATAAAAAAGAAAAAAAAGGTGTGCAATTTGCACAAAAGTTGGAAAAGTGAGTATCAAATTTGAAACGAATTAAAATTAAATAACCATGTGACTGGGATACGCAATGTGGTAGGATGCCAAAACAATGACGCTACATGATTGTGGGTCGATGATCTCTATTAACCCTCTATCAAACATAACCTTAGAGTTTATGGCTTTTGGTGAACCTAGTGGCTAGGACCCACCATTAATTAGTTTTGGTAATGGGCTCAAATCAAACCATGATGCTACATGATTATGGGTCTATGATATAACGTTTCCATTAACCCTCCATCAAATATAACCTTAGAGTTTATGGCTTTTGATGAACCTAGAGGCTAGGACCCTCCATTAATTAGGTGTTGGTATTAGATCAAAAGAATAAAAAATCAGCCCATCCATCACACTAACTCCATTGCCCATCTACAAATTATATTATGGGCTTGTATCTATCTTATGTCATGATTCGAGCTTTAATACACATTCATTTTTGGCATTTTGTGGAATTATTTTTTAGTCCACATGTAGGATTTATAATTTTAAAATAACAAATTACAACAAAATCAATGATTTAAAATTTTCAACTCCAATTTTTTCTCAGAAAAGTTTCATTTCTTATTCAAAATCATGAAATTTTTGTTTGAGATATCTTCTTTAATAAATATTTTTAATAACTATCATTATTTCTGTATTGCAATGAGTATTTATTTTCATGTCTAGTTTTTTTATATTGTATATTATTTAAAGTTAAATGTTTTGAATAGAATTATTTAATAAATATTTCTATTATTTTCTATATTGCAATGAGTATTTACGTTTGTGTTTAGTTTTTATATTGTATATTATTTGTTTTGAATAAATTATGTACTAGTTACATAAAAATAGATTAGGATCTTTGGTGTTGATGTGGACTTACATTATTAATGAATTGTATGAGAATTGGTGTTTACTTGAATTGTTTAATAAAAACTTTAAACATCTAGGTAGATTTCTTTTAGGTTGTAGTAACATTAATTTGGAATTGCAAACACGTAATATTTGATTTGAAGGTACATTAATGTTTTAAAAAAAGTACACTGATTTTGTACTGTATATACATTAATTTTCTATCTTGACTTCTATAATAAAAAAAAACTCTAATGATTTTCTACATTCTTTATGATCCTTAGTACATTAGTGTTATACTCTAGGTATATTATTTTCTTATTTCAGGTACATTATGTTCTTATTTCATGTATATTGTTATTATTCTGTAGATACATTTTTGTTGTATTGTTAGTAGATTTATGTTAAACAACATATATATGAGCTTTTTTATTAAATGTACATTGCCATTAATTTATAATTACTTTTTTTTTACGAAGTTTAGTTTAATGAAAAGTTATTTGTAATATATTTTAAAAAATATATGAACAATTATATAATCTTTAGTTTTTAAATTATCATTTTCATTTATTTTTAAAAATTTAACTTATTTAATTTTTATATAAAATAAAATTTTTAAAATTAAAATTAAATCAAATTAAATAATAATAGAAAATCTGAACTAAACTAGCTGAATATTCTATCAATTTATTCTATTTATAATAATAAAAAAGAAACGATAAAAGAATAGAAAAAAAAAAAAAAGAAAGAAGCTTGAATTGTAGGAAAAAAAAGACTTGAACGATAAGGAAAAAAGATCAACTTATTAAGTTTCGAATACAAATTGATGACATATGTAATAGAAAAAATTTCATACATACATATGTAAGACACTTGAACTACAATGCTAGATGATCTAGAGTCTATTATATAAGAATCCTTAGCCATCACATTATCGCCATTAACATATTCCTCCATGTGTTGATGGTTAAGATCCGTGATACTGACTCCTTCACCATTGCTTTATTCATTTATGCTATTCACTCTGTAAAACAAGAAAAAGAAAGGAATTGAGAGAAGAGTAATTGAAGGAAATTTGTTTATTTCCCTTAATTAAATCAGGTACACAGTAGTGGTATTTATACCACTTATACAGAGGTTGTTATCTAAGATAATTATAAAACAATTGAAAGGATAAATACAATAAGATAATACAGAGGTTGTTAGTTAAGATAATTACAAAATAATTTAGAGGATAAATATAACAAGATAATTACAAAACAATTGAGAGGATAAATGCAAGGTAGTTGCGTGCTAACACCCCCTCTCAAGCTGAAGGCAGAGTGCAGTGCAGGCGAAGCTTGTCTTGGAGAAAATGGAAAGGTCTAGTACCAAGCGGTTTGGTGAGAATATCAACAAGTTGGTTTCAAGATGTAATGAACTTTACGCATATTTGCCCATTCTTCACCTAGTCACGAACGAAATGATAATCTAACTCCATATGTTTGGTGCGACTGTGCAACACAGGATTGGAAAAGAGATAGACCGCTCCAATATTATCACACCATAAGGTAATTGGTGGACAGGAATGGAGACCCAGTTCAGCCAACAAGTAACTAATCTAGAAAGCCTTTGCTGTGACATTTGCTAGTGCCTTATATTTGCTTTCCGTGGAGGACCGAGTAACCGTTGGTTGTTTCTTGGACGACCACAAAATTAAATTTTTCACCAAGTACACTAGATACCCTCCAGTTGACCGTCGATCGTCTGGGCAACCAGCCCAATCACTTTCAGAAAAATAGTAAATTGCCATGGAAGATTCATGAGAGATAAAGATGCCATAGGAAGTTATGCCTTTCAAGTATCGGAGTAGTCTCTTTGTTGATTGCTAGTGAGTATCAGTTGGACAGTGCATGAATTAGGCAAGTTTGTTGATAGAGAATGATATATTAGGTCGCATGAGTGTTAAGTATTGCAAGGCTTTTATGACTTGAAGATATTGCGCTGGATTTTTTAGCGGGTGGCCCATGGTTTTACTGAGATTGGGCGATACTGACATAGGAGTCGCACAAAGCTTGGCATTAAGCATTTGTGTTTCCGCTAGTAATCCTTCCACATATTATTTCTGATGAAGAAGAATACCAGAGGACATAAAGTGCACCTATATGCCAAGAAAATAGTGGAGTGGACCCAAATCTTTGATAAGAAAGGTGTGCTTTAACATGACAATGAATTTTTCCAATTGCATAGGATCTGAGCAAGTCAACAAAATGTCGTCAACATACACTAAAATAAAGAATGCCATTGTACCTTTTCATAAAATGAAGAGTGAAGTGTTAGCTTGAGATGCCCTGAAACCATGATCTTGCAAAAAGTTAGATATGCGATTAAACCACTGGCGGGGAACCTGCTTGAGACCATATAATGATTTTTCCAATTTACAAACATGGTTAGGATAAGCAGAGTGTGCAAATCCTGTGGGTTACTCCATATAGACCTCTTCATGAATGTAGCCATGTAAGAAGGCATTAGAGATGTCAATTTGTCGAATCGACCATTGATTAACTGTGGCAAGAGATAACACAACACGCACAGTGGTGAACTTGATTACTGACGAGAAGGTTTCGTGGTAGTTGATGCCTGATTGTTATATGTATCCTTTAGCAACGAGCCTAGCTTTATATCGATCAATGGTGCCATCTAGTTTTCTTTTGATTATGAAAATCCACTTGTTGCCTATAATATTTTTATTGTAGGGGCGTGGCACGAGGGTCCATGTCTTATTTTGGAGGAGTGCATTAAGCTCATCTTGCATCACACCTTTTCATTTTACATATGGCTGGGCCTGAGTAATGGTTTTAGGTTCTATGGTAAGGTAATTTTTCTTGGTTGTGGCGAGGTAAGCTAATTTTTTTGGTTTGGGGTTGGGTCGGAGCTGCATTGAATGTGTGCATGTTGGGGGATGTGGTTGAAATGCATGTTTGGCGGTTGGTGGAGTAGTTCGGGTGGGTTAGTTTTATTGTGGGTTTTCGATTAAATCAATAATAAGATTTAAACCGGGTGACTTGCTTGTGTTGATAGGTGAGTGGTGTGGTAGTGTTTGAGGTGAATGGAAATTGGGTGGTGTTGAGGAAACGGGTTGGATGGATGAGGATTGAGGTGTAATTGGTGTGGTGGATTTGGATACAGACTAGAAAAGAGAGATATAAGGAGATGAAGATGAGATTAAAGTAGGAGTATGTGGCGGCTAAGATGAAGGAGACAAGGAAGGATCAGAATTATCACCTGAGAAGAATGTTAATGTGGGGACCCTTGAACATGGCAAATTGTGAATAGTGAGCCATGGAGTAGATGTGTCGGTCTCCTGTTGAGTGTCACTAACATCATAGGAAAAATTAAGTCATGAAATTTAATATGTCGTGCTAGATAAATTCAACCCGTTGTTTTGTCATAACATTTATATGCTTAATGATTTCGACTCAACCTAATAAGGTTTGGATCGAAAAGAGAATTTGTGTTCATTGTAAGGCCGAAGCATGGGGAAAACAACACAACCAAATGGTTTAAATTGTAAATAATTTAGATTTGTTTGGAAAAGCATTTGATGAGGTGATTTTTGTTTCAAAACTTGACTTGGTAAAACGTTGATTAGCAGCTGGCTTTGTTCCAAGGCAAAGTTTCAAAACCGTTTTGATAATTTTGCATGTGCTAATAGTGTGAGAGTGGTGTCTAATTTTTCGCTCAGCTATACCATTCTATTCATGCTTATAGGCACAGAAAATGTGATGTTGGATTCTAGTTTGTGTAAAATATTGATGGAGTCATTGAAATTCCCCACCCCAATCTAAATGGAATGCGCGAATTTTAGCTCCAAATTGGCATGAAATCTGTTTTTCAAAGAACGAAAATTTTTCATAAACCTCACTCTTATTTTTTAAGAAATAAACCCAAGTATAATGTGTATAATCATCAATGAATAAAACAAAATATCAATGGCCATTGAAAGATTGAATAAGGGTTGGTCCCCAAACACCAGAATGAACAATTTGAAAAGGTGCATTAGTTTTGTGCTCAATTGAAACAAGAGGAATCCTAGCTAATTTACCTAAAACACAATTAGAACAAGGAGATAATTGTTTTGACGAAGCAGAAAGCAATTTATTAAAAGCTAATAAAAGTAATTTTTATTGATTTGGATGGCCTAGACGTAAGTGCAACTCATCAAGCAACGCGACCTCTGTTGCCATTGCTAGCTTTGGCGGATGAAAGGAATAAATGCCTGATTCACTGGGTCCTCACATCAGCTCCTTTCCCATGCATTGGTCCTTGATAACAAAAAAGGAAGGCCAAAATTGAAAGAAACATGAGTTATCTTTGGTGAATTGTTAGACTGAGAGGAGAGTTTTAATTGCAGATGGAACATGTGAAACATTTTTCAATCTTAAGAGGTCATTAGCAGAGTGTAGAGTAGCGTTACCAGTATGAGCTATGGGCAAACCTTGGCCATTACCGACATGGAGCTTATCATTACCATTGTAATTATGGACTGAGCTAAGAGATTGAAGGTCTGGTGTGACATGACAATTTGTCGTTGTGTCAGGATACCAGGTAGGCGAAGGTGGCATATTGACATAGTTGGCTAGCGACATGCATGGACGTGATGAAGGATGTTGTGGCAATGACTATGTAAAGCCTTGACTCTGATTGTGTCAATGATAGTGACGGTGACACAAGATAGTCGAATGATTGCGGAGTCCGCATATTTAACATTTCTGCTTGTTATTATTGCTACTGTTGGAATTGTTCCTTGAATTGTTGTTGGACGAGGAAAAATTCTGGTTGTTGTTGCTACGTCCACGATTTGAAGGGGCATTGGTAGAAGAATCAAGCAAGGTTGTCAAACTCGCTTGTTTACCCTAAAATTGGTAGAAGACCCTAAAATCAAAATCGTAAAATCGGATCGTAAAATCGTAAGATTTTACAACATAACAAAATATCATTTAAAATATAATTATATATTTATAAAAATATAAATAAGATATTTTTTAAATTTAATACACATAATTATATTAAGAATATCATAAAAGAATATGTTCATAAAGAGATTAAAGTTCATATCCCATATCATAACAATAAAATACCTAAAAGAAATTAGTTTAAATCTATTACACATTTAAGTTAATAATACAAAATATACAAGTAAATACTACATGAAATAAAATATAACATTTAAAAAAAGTTATCAACATTCTTATTCAAATCAACCCATTCATCTTCATTAGCATCAACATCATTGTTGTTTTTATCTCCATCATCTTCAAATTTATTGCCACAAAAAGACTCATTATTAGTATTTTCACAAATATTATCACTAATAATGATAAATATTATCACTAACTCAAAAGCCTTTTTTTTTTTTGTGTAAAACTTTACTCCCCAACAATAGTAGTTATTTCAATTTCAGTCATATAGGATTAGTCAATTGACAATTAACAATTAATGTATAGTCCCAACAACAGAAAATCGAGCAACAATGAACATAAAAATGGGAGAAAATGGAGCATTCCAACAACAAAAAAGGAAGAAAAATCAGCAAAAAAGAGAGGAGAAATAATATAAAAATAGGGATAAAAAATTAGATAGAAAAATAAAAAAGAACAAATAATGAGTCAACATCTGATTTTACCATCCGATTTTACTCGATTTCACCCGATTTTACCGAGTTTAATAAGTCAACACTCGATTTCACCCGATTTTACCGAGTTTAATAAGTCAACACTCGATTTCACCCGATTTTACCACGAATTCGATTTTATGTATAGGTTAAATCGTTCACATGAATTTGACTCTTAAAATCATAAAATCATACGAGTCAACTCATGATTTTGACAATTATGGAATCAGGTCCTTTTAGAACCATGTTGGCTTGAGACATATGTTGGCTTTTAATTAAGATATCGTGTGTAACGAGTTGGCCATGAAGCTGGTAAAAGGCTACAGGTTCAATACGCAAATTTAATGCGGTGATAATGCTGTGAAAATCTGAGCTGATATTTTGATAAATTATGGCATTGAACTCGGTAGGGGAGAGAGGCTTTCCTACAGCTCAAAGTTTGTCAGATAAGGCTTTGGCCTTGGTAAGAAATTCTGAGATAGACAAGTCATTTTTCTTGAGCTCTTGGAGCTCTATGTGAAACTGCAATTATCAGTTCTAAGAGATTGAACCAAAGGCACTCGCAAGTGCGTTCCAAACCTCGCGAGAGGAGGTGAGGCCAATGACATGAAGGAATACCTCCTTAGTGAGGGAGGAGAATAACCAAGACAACAACATCTGGTCTTTCTTAAACCAGATCTCATATTCAGGATTGTGTTCTAAGGTTTCAGGATTGGTGGAGGAGGGTCGAGGGGGAGATGGGTTTTGAATGGTACCATCAATAATACCATGAAGTTTTTGGTAATTGAGAATTGGAAGAAATTGTGTCTTCCATGCCAGATAGTTTTTGGTGTTTAATTTCATAGAGAATCTATGATTTGCTGTGGAGAAAATGGTTGGAGGTGCGGCTAGTGGGGTTGCAGTAGTGGTGGTGGTGAATGCAGTGGTGGTGGTGATTGCAGTGGTAACATCGTTTGTGTTTGCGCTGGAAGGGGACATGTCTGTGGGGTTAGGAGGGAAGCTCTGATACCATGTAAAATAAGAAGAAGAAAGGAATTGAGAGAAGAGTAATTGAAGGAAATTTGTTTATTTCTCTTAATTAAATCAGGTACACAGTAGTGGTATTTATACCACTTATACATAGACTGTGAGCTAAGATAATTACAAAACATTGAGAGGATAAATACAACAAGATAATACAGAGGTTGTTAGTTAAGATAATTACAAAATAATTGAGAGGATAAATATAACAAGATAATTACAAAACAATTGAGAGGATAAATACAAGGTAGTTGCGTGCTAACACACTCCTTCCAACACTTCTTTTCTTTACTAGCATTTCCCACTGATTTAGCTACTCCTCCTACCCTTTGCTTAGATTGGGGCACTAAAATTGTTGAAGAAAGAATAGTCAAGTAAAACGTACATAATTTGAACACATAGATAAAATAATGTATCTATTAATACAAATAAAGGAAAGTGTAAGTAGTATAGGGGTAATCATATTTGGTATAATAGTTTTTATATATGTAGTTACAAAAAATGGATAGGAAAAATATAATATTAGGCTGAAAGAATTATGTAAAATTAATGATTAGTATTAATATTATATATTAGAAAAATGGACACAAACATATTTTAGTAAAATACTATTGTTATCAAAATTATATTAAAATATTAAAATAAATTAATATAATTATAAAATGAACTAAAAATAAAAATTAAGTAATTAATGTTATTATATATATATATATATATATATATATATATATATGACTTCCTACAAATATGACACGTAGCATCCTTTCCTTTCGTAATCCCTTCCTAATAGATTATTACAAACTATTCATTATATTTTAACTCCAATATTATTCATTAATAAGAATTTAATTTAATTTATTAATAAATTATATCATAAATATAGTTAATTATTACTATTTAAAATTTATTAACAGTTACAATATTTAAAATATCACGTTAATAACAAATACAATTATTCACATCTTCCTATCATCTTTTCTACCATCATAAATTATGTCATAATTTATACCATTAAATTATTTCAGAAATTATATCATAAATATAATTAATACCCACAATTTAAACTTATTGACAATTATAATATTTAGAATTCCATATTAATATCAAGTCCAATTATTCACAACCTCCTATCTCCTTTTCTACCATTCATAAATTATGTCATAAATTATATCACTAATTATTTTATTGTCTAAAAATATAACTATAATATATCCATTCACAAATTATGCCATCAATTATTTAAACCATTAAACTATTTAAAACTTATTGACAATTATAATATTTAAAATGCCACATTAATATCAAATACATTTATTTATAAATAATGCCATAACTTATTTTATTTTCTACACTTTATTGCTCAATGTGAATGTAGAAAATATTGAGTCTTTTGTCAATTATAAAATTAAATTACATTTATATCATATTTATGAACATAAACTCTATATGTAGTACAAATTTTATGAAGAAAACTATAGTCACTTATGTTCTC
>CATIWR010305406.1:0-40106 GCA_949677035.1 Omphalea diandra | reverse complement strand
TATATATATATGTGTGTGTGTGTGTGTGTGTGTGTGTGTGTGTGCGTGTGAAAGTACAAGACAAATAGCAAACAACTTACATCCATCATCCAACTTAGAGTTACAATATTGCTTATTTAAGATGGATTGCTTGCTTAAGTTTCACTTCCTCCATTGTTACTGGGGCAATCCTTTGTGTTCCCATATGTCTGCAACAACACACACACACACACATATATATATATGTATGTATGTATTAAAAAATTTCATAAAACACAAACATGCAAATATGTAAACAATACAGTTACTTACTGTTGACTTTTTTCATCTTTTAAAATGGCCTCTGGCACCACACTATGAACATATCATAGACACTAATCCTGATCTCCTTAGTTTGGTCTTTGCAGCTTCCATCTCCTTCTCTTCAGCCTTCTTTCTTCTGGCCTTAGGCTTTCCACCCCTTTTCTTCCTCACACATGGAGGTGCACAAAATACATATATTGGGTTAGACTTGGGCCACATCTAATGCCCATTAATAGGGTTTATACAATAGTTATAAACCATGGCAAAAGTATCAACATTGTACTGTTGATCCATATATGATTTAGGTTCTTCATTGTTCTCTAGTATACATGATATAACATGTATACAAGGTATCCTTGTAAACTCCCATCTTCTGTAAGAACAAATCCTCTATCCTTGTACACTCTTACTTCTGCAAGAACAAATCCTCTTAGTCATGCTCACAACAAACTGGTTATCCTAACATTTAACTTGAATAATAAGACTGCCAGTAAATAAAGGGAAATAGTTGCAAATTTGGTCCTTTAACTTATCTCTTTTTTTTTATTTTTTTGGATTTTGGGGCACAAAAGACCATTGATTTACTTAATATCCTCTCTCTTCTTATATAGTCTTTTCATCAGTTAAACCGTAATCATCTCTAATACTGTGATGATATGTTTCTCTCTAGCCTTCAATATGTAATGGTTGAAGCACACACACATATTATTCAAAAGAATATCACATTTGGTAGTAGGCTTGAAACAAGCTCTACTTCAATTCTCACAAGGTCTTGCCTCACCCACTCCCTACATTTGGTTGACAGTTTCTTAATCTCATTTAACCAAAACTTCATTTTAGCACTATAACTTGCCTTAGCAACATTCCACAACAAGTCATTATACGCTTTTCCCTTGAATTTAGCCCTCATATTGGTCCACAAATGTCTCACACACATTCTATGTTCAAAGTATGGGAAAATTTCTTTAATGACATTAACAAATCCTTAATTAAAAAAAAAGTAATCTTAGTTAATAATGGATATACATATTAATATGGATTAAAATCACAATTAGAATAATAAAAAGAAGTGCATAATTATTCCCTTCTGTTGATCAGACATAAATGTCCAATGGTGACTATTACACATCTCAAGTCTTCTCTCAAATTCTCTATAAACCACTCCTAGCTTGCCTTACATTTCTATTCTACAACTACCCACGCAATTTAGAATATGCAATCATTTGGATCGAACCCAACTGCTGCTAGCAATTAGAAACCATAATCCCCTTTCAGCTAGCATCCATTAAGGCAAACTTATGGTCTACACCATTCTTTAAAAGCTTTTGTAAGTGGTGCTAAGTATATGTAAACCCCTTCAAACATACCCTTTTCTTCAACAAACTCAACTATGATACCTAGATTAGTCACAAAGATTTCAAGTTTGTATTGATGCAATCTCACACACTGTTATGCATCATCTCTATGAATTTTTTTCAAAGCTAAATCCCTAGCTCTCCAAGCTTTCATTCTTCCAAGTGTCACTGAAATCTCTCTAAACTTTGTTAATAAAGGCATTTAAATTCCAAGCTAGATTGTCTCTAAACTCATCAATGTACTGGCCAGCTAACCATTTGGTAGTGCAATGATGGTTACAAAACACCTTTCCACACTTGCGTGTTAATATTACATTGCATTGTTTTGTCCAAGGGATCTTTTCTATCATATATACAACAATATGTCCTCTACCCATATCATTTCTTACACACTGCCATAATTTGTTGGAGTTCATTTTTAGGGAAAATAATTTAAATTGTATTCTTTATCTCATAATTCCTAATTGTAGTCTTGAATTCATCACTTGACCAAAGCAACATGCCTAAAGCAAAAGTTGGATTTCTGATCTCTATCTCACTATTAAAATTTAGGAACCTATTTCTCCCTTCAACCTCATCCTCAAAGTCTAACTCTGTTACTAACTTATCAGATGGACCATAATCAGAGTCTAAATCATTAGGTTCTGCATGTATCTATAAACCTATTGATTCCACTTAAGCCCTACTCCCATTAGGTCTACCTCCATGTTTTGGTTGAAAACCTATATTAGTTCTTCTACTACTAAACTCATTAATTGTTCTATATAGATCCTCATTTATGTCAAAAAGGTCATAACCAAGGTCATTGAAATTTAAATCTTCTTGTGTGTTTTTACGTTTAATATTACCACCAGTTATCCCTTCACCCCCTATAATACCTTCATTATCCTCAACCCCATCATCATCATCTTCCTCTTCCTTAACCTCACCTTTATCATCTTCACCCAAAAGCAATAGTTGTCTACCATCTTCCCTGACCTGCAATTGTTGTCCATTATTTCTGATATTTGGAAGCTCACTAATTTGTGTTTCATCAATCTCTTCAATAGTTAGACTAGACTTAGTTTTATACATGTCTACTCCTATATCTGCAACATTGATATGTTCAACATATAGATATATGTCTCCTTCATCTATCCCATATATTGACATCTCCCATATGTCATTATCTTTTTCAGCCACTATTAAGTCATTCTTATACTCAATTTCGGGTACCTCCAATGATACCTAGCTGCCCCCTAACCCTTAATTTTTGTAATGTCATATCTACCCTAATTCCACAAAAAGTATTTGCATGGTAGTTATAATAGAACTGCACTTCCCCATCTTGATAATTGTACTCACTTAACATTCCCCCATGATGGACAACTAGAGTAAAAAAAACCTTGAGGGTTTGTTAACCAAACAATACAACACAAAACACAAAGAATAATAAAAAAAAAAAAACTAGGGAAGATGACTTAATAATATTAATTTTCTCTTTCAAATCTTAAGAAGAGTCAACTTTCTCTATCTTAAACAAGATTAATCTTAATTGTCTATTTCAAATCTTAAACTTTGGTATCATTTGTTAGCGTTAGTAAAAGCGAGAAAATTATAACTAGTATGAAGAAATTAATTTATGAATTGGAATAAATAAAAGTACAATAGTTTACATGATTCACTTTTATAGGACAACATCCAAGGGGTCAAAGACAATCAACAATTTATTATAGTGGAGATTACAAATATAATGGACAATTCTCAAACTAATATCCAGCTCAAACAAAAGTGTGAAATCCATTTACTAAAATTCTCTCTAATCAAAGGGATACTAGCATACTAAAATATTCTCCAATTAAATACATATTAAGGCAAACTATAGTGGTTGCAATCTATAGCCCAAAATACATGTATCTTTGTAATATAAACTCTCTTCATAATAAGAAAAGTCTAATAGTCATTAGGTTATGTAATATAAATGCATCAAATGGCAATGAGGTTGACTTATTGCTTAGGATAGTCAGTAAATGAAATGTGTTTCTTGCTAATACACCAAACAAAACCATGGTGTTGTATACAATTATTTTATCAACATGATCAATGAAACTCAAAGGAAAAACTCATTTTTATAACAAAATTTGTATTCTTGAGGCAAGAGATAGTAGTTGCAATCTATAACCTAAAATACATATATCTTTGTAGTATAAACTCTCTTCATCATAAGAAAATTCTAATAGTCATTAGGTTCTATGATATAAACTCATCAAATGACAATGAGATCAATTTGTTGCTCCGAATAGTCATCAAGTGAAATATGTTTCTTGCTAATGCACCAAACATAACCAAGGTGTTGTATACAATTGTTTTATCAATATGATCAATAAAACTCAGAGGAAGAACTCATTTTTACAATAAGATTTGCATTTTTGAAACCACTCAAGTTTATTTGTTTGTTATAAGTTATATTTATTAATTATTATTAATGAAAGACTCTTTTTATTTTAAAAAAATTATAAATATTGTTTTCATTTCAAACATATTTTTAGCCATTTAAATCATATCTAATTGAGTTTTACTTCAAAACTTTTAAATTATCTCAGTTTCAATCATTTCAAATCTCATTTAAATTTATATTATTATTTTTCGAATAAAATTGAATCAAATTTTGAGATAAACAATTGCCATCTCCAAACTTAATTTTGATAATCATATGTAATTAATGATGCAGATACAGCGGTTCCAAGCTCATGAAAAATACTTTCCTGTATTTAATGTAGGCAGTTATTTCATATAAACAAATTAACAATGCAGTATCACAACTTTCACTATTTTTACTTTTTTCCCCCCCTAAAGTAAAAGACATCCACATTCCACTCGCATGTTTCATCATCTAAATTTTAAATTCAATTCGTAATTAATTATAACTTGAATTAAATGAAAATAGTTAATAATAGTATAATCTGCAATTATAAGTTTCTTTGTTGACAGAGGCAGAAATTTTATTTGGGGGAGTTTAAAATTTAAAAAAAATAATAAACATGTATCATTATTTTTCTTTAGCATCTAGACTTTGTTATTCTAAGAATCAAACTTGTTTTACACTGCAATTGGAGCAGACCAATGTTCTTGATCAGTTTATCTAAATCATCAATATTCAGATTATTTTAATAGCCTAAACGTAAAATGCATATAGCTAATTGAGAGTATTTTCTTGTATTTATTTGATTTTCGAATTCAAGAAAATCAATTCATCTTATAATAGCATCTCTGATTAGAGGTGGACAAATGAATCTGAAAATTTGAAAAGTCTATTCGAATTCAAGAAATCAATTTGAAAATTAAAAAATAATCGATTTGATTGGATCGAATTAGGTTAGTAAATCTTAAAATTCATTGGATATCCGATATATATATATATATATATTCCTCTTATTAATTTATTGCAGAGTATATTTAAGAATAATTATTTTCTCTTTGTATCATAAAAAAGGTTCAATTAACTTAGCGAAACATCCATTTTCAACAACTTATTAAGTTAGATTAACAAAAAATTCTGAAATTTATATATTCAAAATTCTACTGATGTTGAATTTATTATTTAAATAGAGATTTATTTTCATTATAGTTGAAATATTAAAAATTATATTATTGAATTTTTTAAAGATAATATTTTATCATCACTTGTTATTTGTTATTTAAATGTGTGTTTATTATAACAGATAATTTCATTAATTTAATTTTATTTAATTAGGTAGTAATATATATTATATGAAAATTAATTTATATTTCAAAGTATAATTAAAAAAATTAGGATAACCGATCTATTACAACCGGTTATCCGATTATGTGGATATTTGATATGTTTGGATTGATTTAGATTTTTCTAAATATTAATACGTTATATTTGGATCAAATAAAAAAATAGTCATATAATCTGATATCCGATCCGCGCTCACTCATGTCTCTAATAGGCTCTTTATTTTAGATAGATTTTTTATTTTAAAGAGTCAATTTAAAAAAATAATAATAATTTCTAATACACTGTTTTTTTTAATTTTAGAGTAGAGGGTTAATTTGATTTTTCATATGTAGAAAATTAAACTTTATTTTTCTCTCTAATTATTATTCAAATATTTCAATTTTTTATATAAAATATTAATTAATATTTATTTAAAAAAATTTTCTCTTTCATCTCATAATAATTATTTAATTTTATTAAATATTAATATTTATTAAATAAAATAAAATAAAAATTAAAAATATTAAGAATTTATTAGAGTTGTATAAATCTTTTAAAATATTTTTTATTGTGCAAAAATTGGAGTTGCTCTTCAAAGTGGATAGTAAATATGTGGTTGAACTAAGTTTTGTACATGTGGCTCAAATGGGCTTTGCATTTAGTACTCAGAAATTGCTTTCAGGATTTGGTTCGCTATGCCCCCCAATATCTAAGCAGCTGCTTTGATTTTATTTTGTTGTTTTCCTCAAGCGACAAACAAAAAATGGTTACTCTATCTTCCATAAACAAAAAAAAAAAAAGAACAAAATAGGCACAATCGTCTATGGAAAGTCATTTTCACACGCAGGTCATTATTCAGATAAGGATTCGCGATCAATGATGCTAAGAACTTTAGCTCCTGTTTTCATTTAATTTTTTTTCTTAGAAACTTTCACAATTCGTCAAAGTTGAGCAGCGCCGTCCACAATTGAAATTATGGATACAGACAACTCAAGGGCTGCTTCTTCAAGAAGAAAAAGAAAAAATTTAAGAGGACAAATAATCAACATTAGAAATTTTTTTTATTATTATTAATGAAAGACAAGTAATATCAGATATTTTGTTTTTGTTCATTTTCCTCCATGATTAGTATTCCAAATTCCATAGTGAATTAATTTTTTTTTTATTAATGAATACTGTATTAGCATGCGTTTAAAATTAGTGCCCAACATTAACAAATTTCTCCAAATCCATCAAATTGATTTGGAGATGCATTTCAATGATTATCCAAAGAGAAATATAATAAGCTAATCTAGTTTGATTGATTGACCAGCGACTTGATGCATGATGTTTTGAAATTTAATCTTTGATATAATATGATATAATCACAAATTTAATTTAACTTCGAGTTGATATTTATCTGAGAGCACTAATAAGTTTATAAATAAGAACATTTTTCTTTGTTTTTCAAAGTTCTTCTTTACCTTCACCCTTCCAGTTTTTTTTTTAATATAAAGTTGAAATTTTAAAAATTATTACTTGTAAACTAGGTGAATACCAGCGCGTTGTTGCGGGAAAAAAATAAAAACATTGCATAACAACATAAGATTCATAAGACTATTTATAATAGTTAGTAACAAATACTATGTACAATGGAAGCACCAATAGCTATACTTCCAATATAGTTTTTGCCGATGTAGTCCAGTAGTACCCTTGCAACATCAGTATCATCAAGCACAACCCCCTTTAACTGAACCTGTATTTAAGAACAAATTCTTTAATTGACATATTTATATTTATCATAAATCAATCCCATAGCTCATATCTTTAATTGCTCCAACCAAGCAAAAGTTGCATTAGTTTCTAAAAACTGTTAGTAAACAGGTGACAAAAACAATGCATTCTTTAAGAAAAGAAAAATCATGCTTACAGATACCTGGCTTTGACTTCCATCTATTAGTGATGTTGTAAAAGAACTTGGTTGAGTGATATGCAATCTTCCTTTTAAAATCAAAATCCATCTTTAATTAAAAAAGAAACCATAGAAAAATATAAAATAGTGGGATAATATATGTTATTGTCACCTGAGGATCAATAAGAGATCATGTTCATAGCCACAAACTATGAAGTCCGGGAATCTTGGTAAGAAGTGCTCATTTATCGCATTTTTGGGATTTGTCTTTATTCTGCAGACCACAAAAAGGGGGTAAATTTTAAATTTTGCATATATAGGAATCTTATGTAATATGAAAAGACACCAAGTTAGATGAAAATTTCAAAACAATGTCTCTCCTAGTCAAGCAAGGCTTAACAAAAATCTTTGAAATTTTCAAGCAAACCCAGTCACATTAACACATGCTCTCACTAACACAATCTATTCTGATTAAGTACCAGAATATTGAACCAATTAGATAATTAACACCCTTCTTGGGATTCAAGTCACATCCATTGCGCGACATTTTGTGCCTAAAAATTGAAGAGAATAAAAAAAAAAAAAAAAAACAGCTCAGTATACTTACTAGTTAGAAATTACAAAGCACCTAAAACATTCTATTGAGCTGTTCATTCCTAATGTTCCCAAGGCCATACAGAGCTACAGCTGTAGAAGCCTGCAGTTTATTAGTTCAGGTTAAGATATAAATATGGCAAATACATAATTCTAAGCATTCTGCTAATAACATCTATTGCCAAACCCTCCTCATAAGTATAGGGTGGAGTGTAATCTGACCAACTCCAGATCCTCCAGAACCATTTTCCCAAAATAATTCTCAAGATTGCACGCTGAGAGAATATCAACAGCTGAAAGGTTGTCCTGTCACAGTTGATCATAATGAGCTGGACAACCTATTGAATACCAGCTGAACAGAGTTAGTCTGAGAATTTAATAAGTGCAACAATGCATGAAGACAAAAAGAACATGATCATCAGACCACTAATGGAACAGCAAAAAAGTTATCTGCTTATCCTTGTCTCACAAAAAACCTCAACAGATCACTTGCAAAGTAATGTCAATGACAACTAAAAACTTATCATAAATGACAAACTTGTAAAACAGGCTCAATTTGTTAGAGAGAGAATTAAATTTCCAAAAGAAAAAGAAAAGAGAAGGTTATTTTAAGGGATGTAAGAAGGTTACATAAAGCAGCTTCCTTTCAAATACCAAATAGCAGGCTGTAATATCAAACGACAGATTACAAACCAAAATTAAATTTTCCATTTCTGTTCCATTTTGTTTCATTTGACGTTTTAAGAATATTTCACATACACATTACAATACCAAACGGCAGGTACATAATGTACAGTATGAATGCATAATATTTTGATAAAAAACCATGACTTACAAAAATAAAGCCTTATTGTTAGGATCCCACATTACAAAATAATCAAATAATCAAAAAATATATAAAGTTTCAAACTAAAAGATGATCAAGTAATTAAAGGATATATAAGATGCAAGTGCTTCTAATAACTATTGAATTTAATTTTAGCTCTCCTATATCATGATGTGCTATTCTTAGAAAAATAAAAAATAAAAAATCACATAATCATTTTAATATTAACAGTAGTATGGCAGTTTGAGAAACAAAAGTGGAGATCATAGTTAGGTTGAAAATAAAGGATACATACCTGGCTGAAACGCCTAGAACCACACTTTCTCCCTTGCCTAGGCCTCCAAGCTGGACAGCCCTTACAACTGAAATTTCTAAATGTTGTTTTAATTGGTGGTTCATGCACCAAAACAAGTGGCAGTGGTGACGGATAAACAGGAGGAAGAGGAGCCATGTGCTCTAAAACACCTCTATGGTATTTCTGCAAATCATTGAAGAACTTAGCTACAGATAGAATAGCCCTGAGAACAAGATTAATATTTGATCTAATTTGTGATGTCTATAAACATTTTCAAACTAATTCAAGCAAGGTATACAATAATGAGGAAAATCAGAAGGACATAAGAAATGGATCTGAATTCTCAATAAATAAAATCAAGAAATTCTAGTTGATACTATGAAATATTCATTCCCACAGTTTTCATAAACTATAAACATCTACTGTTACAAAGAAAGCAATCCCTGTCAAAATCAAGGCAAAGATTCAGATGCTTAGAAGTAAAATACAAAAAGCTTAATAAGAAAGAAGCCGAGAAAAATCCTAATGCAGTAAAAGTGAATCAACACATGAATTAGTTTGTTTATTTGTCCCTCATCTGAATCCAGTTTAAGACTTACCCTTCAGTTTAGCTCAACCGAGTCCCTAGCAACCCAAATCACATCCAGCCCATGATATCTTATCAAATAAGCAATAGTCAGTTGAATTAAAACTATTAATACAGGTATCATGGTCTAACAGATACATTGTTCCGAAAAGCACACATATTAGAAATTCAGATAAACACTATGCCAAATATTTTTGCAACTAGCAAATGCAATAGATCATAGAAAAAAAGCTTGAAAGATAATCCTAAAATATAAACCACTGAACCATAAAGTTTAGCTAACACTGTATTACATATTGATAAAGCAAAAATGTTTCACTTTCAAAAGTTCAGGGACAGATATGAAACTAAATACATCTAAATGGAACTAACCATACATGTAAATTAAAAATGGAAATAATTCAATTAAGTGTATATGATTTGGGTTTTTTTTCCGAAAAAATGCGTGCAAATTAAAAAGATGAAAAAAAGGCAATATAAGTTAACTTTATAACATTTCCACAGAAATACACATTTAAAGATAATAATAAAAAAAAGAAAAATTAAATCAAACTCTATGCAAGGGACAGATTACTTTTTTTTTTTCCCTTTCGAATGTAATGCTCATGCCAATATCTAGAGTTCCCTCCTCCATCTCAGAATTTTTATCTGCCATTGCCATGTTTCAACTCCAAACTGGTTTTCAGAAAAAAAAATAAATAAATAAACAAATTAATGGATCCAAAGAAAGGAATTAACTTTATTTAAAATAGATTTAAAATTTACCAAAGGTCTTTATTTCATTGGTATTATAAAATGAAATTATCGATAGACATAATTCCAACAATAAATGTTGCATCTAAAATTTAGTTTAATAGTTACCAACGGTAATAATTCTTTTGATGATATTTTTTATTTTCTGAAATTATTTATTTACAAAAAATTTTTATACGTAAATTTTGTCGTAAATCAATTTATAAATCGCAGGTAAATTACTGATTAATTTGGTACCACTTTTTTGCGCACATCTTATTTGCAGTTTTTAAATTCATTGATAATTTTTATAAAAATTTATCGCCAACAAAATAATTATACTGTAAAATGAAACACCGTAGGTATTCATACGTAACAACCAATGAAAAAAAATTTATAAGTGAATTTCGTCGATCATTTACTGTTTTCTTATAATGTATATATAATCTTTAATATGGCATGGGGCAATTATTAATTTGAATTTAAATTCAAATCGGTACTTTTCTGAGAGGACCAGGAAGTTTATAAATAAAAAAATAATCTTCTTCAATTTTTATCGTTTTATATTTTAAAGTCACAGTTAAAATTTGTAAGATTACTGGTATAAATTTCATGATTTTGTTATATGATAAGGGTGTCTTACTATCAAATCCAACAACAACCCTTGATAATTTGGGAGCATAATAATGATTTTATATGCCTCAAAACCTTTATTCCTTTATTTAATCCTTAATTCTAAGGCACACTGGTGTTAAACTCTAAACTAGCCTATAAATCAATTTAAAAATATTTTTACTATTAATTGTCTCCATCTCCAATCCATCCCCTTCGCAAATTTCATATATATCAGAACACATATATTAAGTATTTATCACATATTACCTGTGATCAAAAGAGTTCAGATCATAATATTTAAAAAAAACAAAAAACGTGCAGCATACTCTCATCACAAGCATACAAGTTTCATCCAAAAAATTTGATCACTATTTTTTTTTTTAACACAATGAACATTGTTATATACCACATAATATGAACTCTCTTTTTTCTTTTTATTTTTTTAAGGTTGCATGTGGTATATATGCCATGAAAACTAATCAAAAAGCAACCAAAACAGCCTACAGAAACCTACTGCATTCGCGACGGCTATCGTGACGCATGGGATTGGTGCAGTAGTCATAAATCATGTGATACTTTTGCACCCACCTGATCCATTTTCGATCTTTTACACCTATACCTTGAGTTAGCCATGGTTTTTTTCCAGGAGAATTAGTAGTGTCTGCATTGAAGTTTCTGCAATAAGCAGTGAAAGGTGCCTTTGGCCAGCCTATTTTAACTGCTCCATTTCTTGTTGCCCATGTTTTTCCATTCCATATTGATTCATATACTCTCATAGGTCTCTTCAGAAATGGGACTCCTATGGATTATTTATTCTCGATCACTCTTATGGAGATGTTATCAACTAGTATACTGCCAACATAGATGGTAGGATAATTTACAGAATAAGTGTGATACTGGTTTATCCATATGATACTGGTTTATCCATATAATGTAGAAGGGAAAGTAGAGTTTGAGTCTAGAGTCTATGTATATATATACATGATGCGTTGAGGGCATAGTTGTCAAAATCGCGAGTTGAGTCGTACGATTTTACGAGTCAAAATCATGTGAACGATTTTAATAGTACATAAAATCGGATTTGTGGTAAAATCGGGTGAAATATAGTATTAACTCGTTAAAATCAGTAAAATCGGGTAAAATCGAGTGTAAAATTGGGTGTTGACTCATTATTATTTTTTTAATTTTTCTATTTAATTTTCTACCTCTGTTTTTATATTATTTCTTCTATATTTTTCTCTAATTTTTCTTCCTTTTTTGTTGTTGGAATGCTTTATTTTCTCTCTTTTTTCTATTTTTTGTTGCTCAATTTTATATTATTGGGACTATATATTAATTGTTAATTGCCAATTGTAATTGACTAATCCTATATGACTGAAAATTGAAATTACTTACTACTGTTGGGAAGTAAAGTTTTACACAAAAAAATGACTTTTGAATTAGTGATAATATTAATATTAGTGATAATATTGGTCATTATTAGTGATAATATTTGTGAAAATACTAATAATGAGTCTTTTGGTGGCAATGAATTTGAAGATGATGAAGATGGAAATAACAATAATATTTATACTGACGAAGATGAAGGAGTTGATTTGAATAAAATTGTTGATAACTTTTTTTAAATGTTATATTTTATTTTATGTAGTATTTATTTGTATATTTTGTATTATTAATTTAAATGTATAATAGATTTGAACTAATTTTTTTTAGATATTTTAATGTTATGATATGAGATATAAACTTGAATATTTTTATAAACATATTTTCTTTTGATCTTCTTAATGTAATTATGTGTATTAAATTTAAAAAATATCTTATTTATATTTTTATATATGTATAATTATATTTTAAAATGATATTTTATTATGTTGTAAAATTTTACGATTTTATAATTTCGATTTTAGGATCCTCTACCAATTTTAAGGTAAAATCTCGATTTTGACAAGGTTGAGGGTTCCATATTATGGAGTATGTGTGGAAATCACTTGTTGGATCGAACCAGAGAAGGAAGTCTTGCACTTTGTCCCCTTGCCCCTGCGTGTACACATTAGTATGGAGGGTATAGGGAGATCCACTCACGTTACCCAAGAACTCTAGATCAATCTCGTCCTAATTTGGCCGTGGCGATGATAACTGCAAACAAATTACGATAAATTACATATTTTATGGTTATGATCATTATCAATTAGTAATTTCATATTTACAAATGGTTATAATTTTATTCAGATAACCTCATAATCTCATAATTTTAAAGATAATTTTAGTATTATTTTGTCACAATACACTAATAAATGAATTCTATAATAATACTATGATATGATGTTATTATCTGTGCAATTTATTAACTATTTGTGATAATATTATCAAAAATAAAAATGATCTAAAATGGTAAATAATTACAAATATTAATGAAATTATTACATAAATACTTGAAATTATACTAACTATGATATCATAATATAATATCATGTACAGCATTATAATGTTCACCTAATGAATAATTTCGTTTATTTATAATATGGTTTGATTATATTTTATTCAATAGCTCCTGACTTATTTATATAATAATCTTAGAAAAAGAAAGGACGAAATAAAATAATGGGATGAGACGTTAAGAAAATATAACGAGGTGAATTTTTACGTAGAAGGTGGTGACGGCGCCTGCAGTATAGACAGGGGCAAGTTTCATTTGGACATCAAACCTTCCAAAGAGATATTCCTGTTTGGATTGGCAGCCAGAGCCAGAGGCCTTGTCAAGGGTAAGCGACAGAAGATTTCCTCCATCAAGAATCTTGCCCCGACCATCACCCCATGTTATGTCCACATCCTGATTAAAATTACCCGCATTGGCAATATAACAATTCACAAGGAGAGAAATCTTAAGCAAAAATGTTAATGGAACTCTATTCGCCATGTTAACAAGGAAGAGATAGGCTTCCCTTCTCTTTCTTTTGGCCAACACTTGAACCCCAGAACCAAAAGCCCTAAACAAAACGCTGCTTGCTTCAGGCCTTTACAAGTAGGATGGGATTATCAACATATGGTATATATAGGAGATTAATAATGTATAAGTAGTAAAGTATAGATAATCATGCACAAGGAGGACGGGTAGATGATTAATTAATTATGGGTTAATCCTCAACTAGATAGGAGAATTTGTTGGAGATTAGCTTTGCCACCAGCTTAATAAAGTCACCAAGCACTTCACTTTTTTTTTGTTTTTTTTTTACTCAGTATCATGTGGTTAACATTATTAATTATTAACTAGTAATGAGCCAGCATGTCCCGTGATATAAATTTTAAATAAATTTTATATTTATTTTTATTAAATAATTAATGAATTAATTGAATGATTACATTTTTTTAGAATAGTTAAATGATTAAAATTAATACATAAATAATGATTAAATTTTAATTATTATTTTATAAAAATTTATTATCAAGTAAAAATAATAAAATAAATTTCTTAAAACTAAAAATTATATATGAAGTTAGTTATAAAAAAAATTATCTACTGATTTATAAATGACACAATTTTAAGTGCAAATTTGTTAAATTTGAATAAAGTAATTCTAAATAATTAATCAAACAAATAATATTAAATATTTCATAATAATTCTCTAAAAATAGTATTTCTTAATAAAAATAAAATTAATAGATAATTATAAAATATATATACAAATGTGAGATAATTGTAATAAAAATTATCAATTGACTTATATCTTCAATCTTATATGACATAATTTCAAAAAAAAATTTATTAAAATTAAATGAAATAATTTTTGGCAATCTATTACACTGTTAATTACCTTTATATATTTAAAATCTTGAACAATCAATGAATTAATTTAAATCTGAACTCCTTATTTAGAATTTTGAACAATCAATGAATTAATTTAAATTTTAACTTCCTATTTAGAATTTTCATTGTTAGGCTTTTCCAAATTTGTGTTTAGACATAACATTTAACTTATAATTTTTAAGTTTTAAGTTTTTCTAATTTTATATTCAAAATATCTTGGTTTCTATTTAAAATTTTTACTTTTTAGTTTTTTCTAATTTTTTATGTATAATATTTTTTTATATGATTTTGTCTTCATGTTTAGAACTTTCACTTGTTAAATTTTTAATTTCTAATTCAGAAATTTTTTTTATTATGACAGTTGAGTTTTCAAATTTACTGTTTAGAAATATTTTTTTGATATGATAATTTTTTATAACACAATATAAAATAATGATATATGGTAGCATTATATATAATTGTGTGACAAATGAAAAATAATGATTTAAAACTAATTTTGAGACTAAAATTGATAATATATACTAGTCGCGAACCACACATTACACAGTATAAGTATAATAATAAAATTTAAAATAAATTTAATATTTATTTTTATTAAAATATTAATTATTAATATTTAATAAAAAAATATCATCAATTAAATAAAACAACAAAATAAAATTTTTAAAAATTTTAATTATGTATGAAAATAGTTATAACAAAGGAAGTAATTCATACCTTAAATCTATTGATACATACTTTTAATTTTTATGTGATATAATTTTAAAAAAATTATTAAATTTGAACAAAATAATTCCTGACAATCATTCAAATAAATAATATTAAGTATTTCATAATAAAAAAACAAAATTAATAGATAGTTACAAATTACACACACCCAAACTATATATATATATATATATATATATATATTATCTACTCATTCATACATTCACAAGGTAGTTGTAATAAAAATTACCTACTAATTCATACCTTTAATTTAGTGTTATATAATTTTATGAGAAAATTTATTAAATTTAAATAAAATATTTCCTAACAATCTATTAAACTATCGCTACTCTTTATATATTCAAAATTTTGAATAACTACCGAAATTAATTTAAATTTGAGCTTCTTATTTAGATTTTTTTTATTTTCTTGATTTTTAATTTCCTGTTTCAAGTTATTTAGAATTTTTACTTTTTAGGTTTTTCTAATTTTTTATTCAAAAATGTATTTATATGATTTTAATCTATTGTTTAGAATTTTTACTATTTAGATTTTATAATTTTCTATTTAGAAAGAATTTTTATATGACAATTAATTTTTTAATTTTTTATTTAAATTTTTTGATATGACAATTTTTTATAACGTAACATAAAATAATGACACATGATTGTATTATAAATAATTATTTGATAAATAATAAACAATAGTTTAAAGTTAATTCTAAGACCGGAATTAATAATATATACTAGTTGTGAACCTGTGTATTATGCAGTATGGTTATAATAATAAATTTTCAATATATTAAATATAATTTTGTTAAATGAATAATTAATCAATTGAATTATTAAAATTTAATATATAATAATAATTAAAATTTAATTACTATTTTATAAAAAAAAATTTAAATAAATAAAGTAATAAAATAAACTTCTCAAATTTATAATATGTATAGAGTTAATTGCAATAAAAGAATATTTATTCATTTATATCTTTAATATTATGTGGCGTAATTTTCAGAGAAAATTTATTAATTTAAATGAAGTATTTTTTTATAATCAACAAAATAAATAATATTAAGTATTTATAATCAAAAATAAATATTAATAAATAATTATAAATTATATATGCATATGTGAGCAGTTGTAATAAAATTCATACTTTCAATTGTGTAGCACAATTTTAAGAAAAATTTTATTAAACTTTAACAAAATAATTATTAACAGTTTATTACACTTTGGTCTACTCTTATATATTTAAAATTTTAAATAATTAATACAATTAATTTTAATTTTAGTTTTCTATTTAAAATTTTTACTTTTAAAATTTTTCTAATTTTTTATCCATAATTTTTATATGATCTTCATTTTTTGTTTAGAATTTTTTATTTTTTAGATCTTAAATTTTTATTTAAAAGGTTTATTTTTTATATGATAATTGAATTTTCAAATTTGTATTTAGAATTTTTTTTATATGAAATTTTTTATAACATAATATAAAATAATAACACGTGGTTGTATTATATAATATCATTTGACAAATGGTAATCAATGACGTAAAACTAAGTTCAAAACCATATGTTATGCAACATAATTATAATAATAAACTTTAAATATATTTAATATGTATTTTATTAAATAATTAATTAATCAATTGAATGATTAAAATTAATAATAATAATTAAAATTCAATTATTATTTTATAAAAAATGATTGTCAAGTAAAAAAAATAATAAAAGAAAATTTCAAACTTATATTTATGTATAGAGTTAGTTGCAATAAAAGATTATTTATTAATTCATATCTTTAATTTTATATGGCATAATTTCTAAAGAAAATTTATTAATTTCAATAGAGTAATTCTTGATAATCAATCAACTAAGAAATATTAAGTATTTTATAATTATAAATAAAATTAACAAATAATTACAAACTATATATGTATACATAAGGTAGTTATAATAAATGGTTGTCTATTAATTCATGCATTTAATCTTATATAGCATAATTTTAAGAAAAAATTTATTAAATTTTAATGAAATAATTCTTGACAAATTTAGAATTTTGAATAATTAATAGAATTAATTTAAATCTTAGTTTTCTATTTATAATTTTTACTTTTAATCTTTTTATTTTTCTATTTAAGAGTTGTTTAGAAATTTTATTTTTTAGATTTTCTAATTACCCATTTATAATTTTTTTATATATAATTGTTACTTTTTTTAGAATATTTTATTTTTAGGTTTTTAATTTCTTATTTAAAATGTTTATTTTTTTATATGGCAGTTGAATTTTCTAATTTCTTATCTATAAATTTTTTTAATATGACAATTTTTACAATATAATTAAAATAATATCACATTGTAGTATTACATATAATTATTTGACAAATGACAAGTAATAGTGTATAGCTAAGTATGATTATAATATATATTTTATAATTAAATATATATTTGAAGCTCCTTTGCGCAGTATGATTATAATAATAAATTTTAAATGTATTTAATATATATTTTGTAAACTAATTAATTATTCAATTAAATGATTAAAATTAATATATAATAATAATTAGAATTAAAATTTAATTATTATCATATACAAAAATTTATTGTCAAGTAAATAAAATAATTTTCAAACTTTTAATTATGTATAGAGTTAGTTATAACAAAAGATTATTTATTTATTCATATCTTTAATCTTATGTGACATAATTTTAAGAGAAAATTTATTAATTTGAATAGAGTAATTTCTGATAATCAATTAAATAAATAATATTAAATATTTTATAATAAAAAATAGAAATTAATAGTTAATTATAAACTATAAATGCATATGTGAGGTAGATGTAATAAAAGATTGTCTATTGTTTCATACTTTCAATCTCATATCATATAATTTTAATAGAAAATTTATTAAATTTTAACAAAATGATTATTGATAATCTATTATACTATTGTTTGCCCTTATATATTAAAAATTTTGAATAATTAATATAATTAATTTAAAGTTTAGTTTCCTGTTTAGAATTTTCATGTTTAATTTTCTATTTTCCTATTTAGAAGTTATTTAAAATTTTTACTTTTAGATTCTTCTAATTTCCTAAATAGAAATTTTTGAATATGACCTTAACTTTTTTTTAGACTTTTTATTTTTTATTTTTTAATTTCTTAATTGAAATGTTTTTTCATATGATAGTTGAGTTTTCTAATTTTCTACTTAAAAATTTGTTGATCTAAGAGTTTTTCATAATATAATATAAAATAATGACACATGGTTGCATTATATATAATTATTTGATAGATGAAAATTAATGTTATAAAACTATGTTTGAGACTACACATTGGACAGTATGATTATAATAATAAATTTTAATTATAATTAATACATTAAATAATTAATTAAATGATTAAAAATCAATATATTGCAATAATTAAAATTTAATTATTATTTTATAAAAATTTATTGTCAAGCAAATAAAATAATAAAATAATTCTCAAACTTATAATTATGTATAGAGTTAGTTATAATAAAAAATTATTTTTTTATTCATACCTTTAATCTTATATGGCATAATTTCAAGAAAAATTTATTAATTTGAACGAAATAATTTTTAATAATCGATCAAATAAATAATATTAAGTATTTTATAATAAAATGAAATTAATAGATAGTTACAAACTATATATGCATATGTGAGTTAGTTGTAATAAAAAAAATTATTTATTAATTCATACCTTTAATTTTGTATAGCACAATTTTAGGAGAAAATTTATTAAAGTTTAATGAAGAAATTCTTGACAATTTATTACATTACTATCTACCCTTGTATGTTTAGAATTTTAAAAAATTAATAGAATTAATTTAAATCTTAGTTTCTTATTTAGATTTTTACTTTTAATTTTTTTCTATGAAGTTGTTTTGAATTTTTATTTTTTAGATTTTTTAATTTTTTATTCAGAATTTTTTTATATGATCTTGACTTTTTGCTTAGAATTTTTTATTTTTTATTTTTTTATGTGAAAAGTGTATTTTTCTATATAATAATTGAATTTTTTAATTTCTTATTTAGAATTTTTTTGATAAAACATTTTTTATAATATAATATAAAATAATGATACATAAATTTTATATAATTATTTTGATAAATAATCAGCAATAATACAAAACTAAATTTGAAATTGGAATTAATAAAATATATTGATGTTAACGGGAGAGGTAGAAATTACACAACTACTACCGGAGGTAGGATTTGAACCTTATTGGCATCATCCTTTGTAAACAGAGCAGAGGATCATTTGTATATTTAAGTTTTGTTTGCATTTTTTTAAAAAAACAATAAAAAAATATTTTTATTTATAAATAGTCATATAATATTTATAAAAAATTAATTTTATGATATAGTATCAGTGTAAAATCGATTTTCAATACTACTAATAATTGCACATTAGTTCAATTTTAAAATTATAGTTATATTTTTACCATAAATATTCTTTGATTACTTTTCATCGTTATCAATATGGAAATCTACACTAGATTTGATGTTATAACGCGATATGAATTGAAATTCATATAATATATTATAATAAATTTGAGAAACGATACTCAATAATATATTGTCATATATTATTAAATAATCAATTTCATACCACCAAAATTTTTAAAAAAATTAAAAACTCTTATCAGAGAGATGAAATAATAAATTTAAAATAAAACTTTCAAATAGAGATAAAATAAAATAAAAATTAATAAATAAAATAAAATAATTTATTTTATCCAAAATATAAAAAAGAGAAAAGAAGTCTATCACTAATAAAATATACTGTGATAATTCTAAAATACCAAAAAAGAAAGAACGGCTTTTAAAGAAAGAATGAGAAATGGCTAGAATTTGAGAAAGCCTGTTTTGTTAGCATCTTTGTATCATGGATCATGTGACATCATGCTAACTTCACGTACTAATTATTTTTTTTTATATAAAAATAATCATATCAATGTGTTATATGTTTAATAAACAGGTCTTTGTATCGTGTCCATGCATGGTATCCAATATTAGTAAATTTTCAAAAAATTGCGTACAACTAAAAATTTTATTGTTGAATAATTAATTAATAATCAAAAAAATTTTAGGAGATAAACACTCAACACGTCTTTTTTTTTTTCTAAAGTAAAGTAGGAGAAATTTATTAAATCAAAGAAAGGGACATTACATCAAGCAAAACTAACCAAGGGACCAACTTGAGGTGGCACATCTTCAACCCAGTACATAGGACTTGAAAGATTGAGATCTATTTTAACCAAGGCATGTGGCACTTTATTACAAACACCTGGAATCCTGGAATAGCTAGCCATCTCAAAAAGCAGCTGGTCTTTTATATCTTTTAGCAAATTGCCCAGATAAGTGCAAGGGAGGGTCATTGCGTTTAGAGTCGTAACAATGGCCAACAATCCGTTTAGACCTGAATCTTCCTAATGCTCATATCCAAAGCAAAACGAAAACCAAAAGAGAGAGCTTTGGCCTCTGCTGACGGTATACTCAATACTATACTATTAGTTAAAACGGTACATTGGAAAATAGTTAAATCCTAAGGATGTAACTATAAGAGATAATTATGGATTATGGATAGTTGGGTTGAATTGAATTGATCACATCGAAATAGTAAATAATATGAGAGATATATAATTATTTGAGTTTAACTATTTAATTAGTTAATTTTAACTTTGAGCAATGATTGATCCAAACTAGTTTTAATCCAATTATTTTCAACTTAACTTCTACCCACTTTGTCCTTTTAATTTAATTTTCTAATACAGCATCTGAATAAATCTGACCGATTTATATTACCTAATAGTTGATTTAAAATTATTGTAACTCAATTATTCTCAGGTGAATCTCTGCCTACTTCATCTTTCCCGTTCAAAATTCTAATAATTGACGAGGTAATTGTGGGATGTGATTGAAGGTGATTGTGAGATATGATGTTATATATATATATATATATATACACACACAAACACAACAAAATAAGGTGCACCTACATTAAAAATAGACAGATTTTTCTTTTGTTTTTTATTTTTAACGAGGAAGGCTGATTTATTTTAAATATTAGACATAGCATATACATCAAAATCAAGCCAAAACTCTAACGAGTTGACTTTTTTTTTACGATCCCATATGCATAACGCATGTTGAAGCAACATATTTCATCTAAAAGAACCTTGTAGAACGCCGGCATTCACGAGGACGACCTTGAGGAAATCGCTTATAATCGGTGCAATAGTTGTAAATCATGTAATACCTTTGCACCCATCTAAGCCTTCTTCGACCATTGGCATCAAGCCCTTGAGTTTGCCAATCGTCTCTTGTCATCGAGGTCGGTGTCTCTGAAGCACAAGAATAGGACGTGCATGCATTGACTTTGAAGTTTCTGTAGTATGCTGTGAATGGGGCCTTAGTCCAATCTGCTTTCACAAGCCCACCTCTCGTAGCCCATTGATCAGCATTCCACAGGCTAGAGTATAGCCTCATGGGCTGATTCTTGGGGAAGGGAATTCCAATGGATTCTTCATTTTCGTATACTCTTATTGGGACGTCATCCACTAGGAAACTGAAAATAGGATCAAGAGCAACTTTGGCAGATGAATATTATGTTGCACATTTACGGACATGAAAAATATTATTACTCCCTACAGTCCAACTATTTTTGTAAAAATTAATGTGTATAACATGTAGCAGTTGACACATGTTTGAAAATTAAAATGTATCAATAAGAAAAGCAATATCTTACATGATGCGATGGGGGTTCCATACGAGAGAATAGAGGTGAAAATTTTTAGTTGGGTCAAACCATAGATGGAATTGTTGCTCCCTATTCCCTTGGCCGTCCACATACACATTAGTGTGGACGGTATAAGGGTCTCCACTAAGGTTTCCCAGGAATTCAAAATCAATTTCATCATGGTAAGGTCCTTGAGAAGATAGCTGCAGTAAAAATAACAGCCCACATACACCCATCAAATAAATAAATATATTCATAGTCTCACTGCAAAATTCATCAATAATATACACCCATCAAATATAATTACGACCCATTAATTAATATAACAATAAATTATTATAAAAAATAAGTCAATAGTAATACATTTTATTCATATATAAACTAATAATAAGAGGCATACTCACATAGTAAGCAGTGACGGTTCCAGCAGAATTGCCAGCAACAAGCTTGATTTCCATGTCTATTCTTGCAAAGAGATACTCTTTCTTAGACTGGAAGCCGGAGCCGGAGGCCTTGTCAAGATTAAGGGAGAGAACATCACCACCGTTACCTATCTTAGCACGGTCTCCTCCCCATGTTAGGTCAACCTCTTGGTTGAAATTTCCAGCCCAAGCAGCCATGAAAGTACCCGCAAAGAAAGCATTGAAGATTAGTACTATCGAGACTCTGCAGCAAGCTGCCATCTTTGAAGCAGAAAGGTAGAATAAGTTTTTAAATTATGATAGGTGGATTAACTTGCTCTAAAGGGTATTTATATGCTGAGTGATCACGACCTGAAAGGAAATTAGGAAGCTATAAATACTTAATGATGAGAGAATAAATGCTTTTTTGGTCAGGATGCTTGAAGCAGACTGTATACCAAACAACAGAGAGAATAGGGCTGGAAATGGAAGATCACAAACTAAAATGTTTTTTTTTTTTTTTTTGAACCTAAACGTAGGGTTTAGGATACAGCTGGAGAGAATACAAAAGGAACGTTACCTTTTTTTTTTTTTTTTGTAAAGATTACAGTATTGTTTATATTATTGCATTATAATACTATACTTAATAATTCATCATTAGATTAGATAAAAATTATTATTCACTATTACATTATTCATAATTTAGAAGAGTGTTTATATAAAAGTTGTTATCCAGCATTACAGTACTATTTATATTATTACATTATAATTTTGTAGTTAATAATTTGTCATTAGATTAGCTAAAAGTTATTATTTATCATTAACTTGCTCTAAAGGGTGTTTATATATTGGGTGATCACAACCTGAAAAGAAATTAGGAAACTATAGACACCTAATGATGAGAGAATAAATGTTTGTTTGGTTAGGATGCTTGAAGTAGAATCTATACCAAACTACAGAGAGAATAGAGCTGGAAATGGAAGAGCACACGGTTTTTTTTTTTTTTTTTTTTTTTTTGTGAAGGTATACGCGGGGTTTAGGTTAGTAGTTGAAGAGAATACAAAAGGAAAGTATTGTTTATATTACTATATTATTATACTGTAATTAATAATTTGTCATTAAATTAGATAAAAATTATTATTTATCATTAAATTAGATAAGATTAAATACTGTTAAATTAAACAAAGTTATTATTTATTATTGAATTAAATAACATTATTTGACAATATTATTATATTCGTCACAATAAAATTCACTTAACTTTTTAAAAAAAAATAATTAATTAGCAATTTTTCAGCCCCATAGATGACTCCAATACTGCTAAATCAAAGGCTTGTTGATTTTAAGTTTGAAACCGCGTTTGTTATGCATAAAAGGGCTAGTTTATTTTGTCTTGCTCGTACCTGCCCATATATGCATGCCTAAATGCAACCTAATCTTCCAAAATGATTGTTGTTATTATATATGTGTTACTTCACATGATGCTTAATAAAGGAGTCCGGGATCATTAACCAACTGCGGGTTGGATTAATTAACTGTTGAGTCCGTGATTATAAGGATAATAAGAGATTTCCTGAACAATTAATTAACCTTATCCGTGATTATAAGGATAGTGTAGAGTTTCAACAAGTCAATATTTATACTGTTTTTGCAGATGAATTGAACTCAGTCCAGTTTTTTGAAAATCTGCTAGTTGGTAAATGACATACAATTCTCAACATCCAAAGTTGTTTTTCAAATAAAAATAAGCATACTAATTTTCAGTCTTCATGTGTATACTGTCTCTTATAACGGAACAATTTTTCTTGATAACTTATGGTTACTAAATATTAAGTTACTAAACTTTGATTTTTTATTTTTTTATTAAATTATTTTTAAATTTTTATTCATGAGAAAATTTTAAATTTTTATTTCTACGGGTTATATTACAAAATTTAAAACACACAATCAATGTAAAGTAGAAAAATTATAAGAAAATTTAATCAATAAATTGCAATAAAATAAAATTAAAGTTTGGTAATTTAATTAAATAAAATAATTTTTTAGTGATTATTATAAAATAAGAATCGAAACTTCAATTTTACTAAAAACACCGAAATAGAGCAGCATCTAATTATTGCTACAATCAAGAATTTGTCCTAAGGAGAATTTTAAGGTGTCACCATAGTATAGCATCATTGTGTAAAATTTTAAATGATGTGTGTAATTTGTTAATTATTTATAATATTTTTATCAAAATTTAAAATTATCTAAAATAATAAGTAATTACATATACTAATGAAATTATTATCTAAATCTTGAAAATTATATTAACCACAATGTCGTAACATAATACTACTTAAGATATTATATTAGTCATCTTAATTCACCTTTTTTTTTATGATAATTAGTATTACATAATACTTTTCACACATCATATTAAATTTGGAAAATGCTGAGATACATATGTGTACATGCATCGTGTAGGAGCTGTCAGATTGGTGGTGAGAACCATTAATCTGACTGCTCGTGATTGATCTGCGCAAACAAGAATAGTGTGCTGAAGCTAAGATGACAAAGCCAAACCATCTAAATCAGAATTAGAGGATTCACAAATGACAGTCTCATCATGGATTATCTATTTCTCATAATAGTGTAGTCATAATGCCAAATTTCCCAGCAGAAAATTTATCCCACCTCATGGGATAGGATGAAGTAAAGATACATATACCTTCAGGTCGAACTAAGCGCAAATTACGGAGCATATCCTAAACCTGAAGCTAAGATGAGCTGGATCGTGATCATTTCCAATCTGTTATTTGACTACATATTTTATGTTTGGCTGTATTTTCCAGGACAAACAACTTTAACTTATTTGGGCCAAGACTTAGGAATTGGGCAAAGGAGCATAGAATTCAAGAACAGACATGAGATGGTTGCCTTTCTGTACATAACAAGGATGGGTTTCGTTCGTGGATGGTCATCCTTCTGTATTTTTTTGACATCCAAATTACGGTGGCAAATGGCCTGTTCTGGCCGAAATTAAATCGGGATCGGATCGGTTCAAATTTAGTGAAAATTATTGAACCATTTTCCTAGTTCAGAACTGGCCTGAAATCGTATTGGTAGACAGTTCAGTTCTGATTTTCGTCTTAATTTTTGAATCAAACTGAAATGGATCATAACTGTTTTGAAACCGTATAGTAGACAGTTCAATTCTAATTCAGGCATTGACTTTTGAATCGGACCAAACTATCAGTTCTGATATGATTTCAAATCGAATAAAAAAATCTAAACATTTTTTTCTTTTCTCAATAATATTTTTAAATTCACCTATTTTATTCAAATTTATTTTTCACTTTAATTTTTCTATGCAATATAAAAATAAACTTTTTTTAGATATAATAATGATAAATTTGTAGATAAAAAATTGTATTTTTTCCAAAAAAAAAAGTCTAATTCCAATAGGAGCTGAAATGATCGTGAATCATAATTAAACTCAGAATCGTTTCTGAACTATAATCGACTTGAATCATTAAACTAAACGCTTGTTCAGGTTCAAGATATCCCTTAATCAACATCATCGGTTTCAAACCGTTTGCCACGCCTAAACCAAATGAAACAAAACACTTTTCTTTTCCTTCTATTTATCTATTTTGGTTGGCATATGATGTACTACAAAAGGTGGGGGTTTTTTTTTTCGTATAGATTAGTTGCTTATAAATTATTAGAGGAAAAAAGGCCCTGAGTTTCCTTGCTTAGCCAGATGAAATGAGCAAGTACCTGGGAGTTGTGAGCCAATGATTCAAGCAATTAACAACTTTCTATTAAATCATATGATGGTATTTTAGTCCACCATACAGTTTTGGGGCAAGCTAAGAACCTATCAAAATTGCAAATGGTACCCTGAGCTAATTTTATTTAAAGTATCTCTTCGAATTCGTAATCTTCTGTTATAGAGATAACTCTAACATCATTTAAGAAAACTCATTAATTTTATTTATAAATATCTATGAGTACAATATGCATTATGTTTTAGATCCTTTTTGGAACCTATGCACTAAGCGACCATCTGCATTAAATATAATTAAAGGATTTGAGAATGCATGATGCACTATATTTAGTAACAGTGTGCATTAAAAAAGTGTTAAAAACTACAGTGTCGTTTACGTTATTGCATTATAACGCCAAAATTAATAATTCATCATTGGATTAGAAAAAATTATTATTCACTGTTAAATCAGATAAAATTTATTATTCATCATTTAATTAGATAACATTATTTAATGACATTATAATATCCGTCACTGTAGAAATCATCCATGTACGTTATCTTTATTGTAGAGCCTAGGTAGTCTTTGCAACTGCACTCCAATAGCTAAACTCAAGTTTCATATTTTAGCAACAACACATTCAGATGTTTTCTCCACTTTTTAGTCTCATGAGCTCAAGAAATGACTTGCCGTTTAATTTTTGAGCCCAAAACTCCTTTAAGAACTTCTCCAATGGAACTTGCACAAAGTTTGGTGGATTGTGAGGACCAATGAGGCAGGATGCAGGGCCTACAACAGACTCCAGCTTTGGACAATAGAACGTTGCAACAGAGAGTCTCTCCTTTGTTGAATTCACAGTTGCTCTGTGCTCAATACTCCGATAAGCACCATTGCTCATGATCTGCGTAGAGGACCCTTGACGCATGAATGCACCAAAAACGGTGTTTTTGTGGTGTTTGTATTGAATGTCTCTTACAAATATTTAGAAGAAGCTAAAAATGGCATATACCTCCATGATGTCACCAACATTAATGATAAAAGCATTGGGAAGTGGTTTAACAGGAATCCATTTCCCATCCTTACGAATCTGTAGTCCTTCAGTTTCATTGAGCTGAAACAGAATTGTTAAAGCACAAGCATCAGAATGTGGAGTGATACCAATGGCCTGTTCTGGCTCAGGGCACGAAGGATAGTAATTCATTCTTATTGATTGAAAACCATCAGTGAATAGCTCTTTGATTTCCTCAGAGTCCACCTTCAAAGCTTTGCCCAGGTGACTCAAAATCGTCATTGCTAGCTTTCTCATTTCAGCGGTGTAAGTTTCCAAAGTCTCTCTACAGCAAAAGTACAAAAACAAAACCTTATGTTCAACAACTTTGCAAGATACTTTTAGGGCATTTAAAAGCGATAAGCTTTGGCTTAGTAACACTGAAGCAGTCTCCAAGGCTACTAAGTTCAAGGGGTTATAAGGGATAGCTTTGGCCCTCCAAACCTTTTTTTAAAATATTAGAATTTTCTAAAAAATTTTAAATATATATGAGATTTATAGTCTTGCCCTTAAATTTTTCTAAAATACTGTCTTTTCAAATTTTTCTGAAAATATGAACGTATGTGAAATTTTATGTAATAAAAAAAGGGTCAGTATTAATTAATGGACTTGATCTCATTTTTAATTTTATCACCTATTTTTCATATACTATTTTTTCCAACTCGATAACTCTCTATTATTTTTTTTAATGATCAAATCTATTATTTTTGTTCACTCTAGAGTGGAGAGTGCGAGCACTAGAGAGGAGAAAGGAAAAAGAAGGAAGAAAAATAGAGAAAATAGTGAATTTTTTATGAGATAATTTTTCATATTTTATTAAAATTTAATCTTGTAGATTATATTTATATTTCAATATTTAAATGATAGATTATTTTCAATTTTTATACTATAGTTTATGTTTTATTTTTTTTTAGAAGGTCAAAAATTATAATTTTACATTTTTGAATCCATAAATTAAATTGTAAGACTTTGATTTATTAGATTGATATGAATTTATTATTATTTCTATTAGGTAATTTAATATTTTATATTTTAGTAAAATTTAATTGAATAGATTAAATTTTGTTTTAAAATTTAATTATGGAATATTATTATAAGTTTTTCCGCTATTTTTTTATGGCAATGGTATATATATATATATATATATATATATATATTTTAATAAAGTGAAAATATGATAATTTTTCAATTCCTAAAATGTTTAAAATTTTATGAACTTGTTTATTAAACTTGTTCAGAAAATTAAAATTTGTCCATATTTGAGTTTGAACTTAAATAGCTGAAACCCAATTGAATTTAAATTCAATTAAGGACTGAACTTTCAGTCCAACCGCAAAAAAAAAAAAAAAAAATTCACTCCGTCCTTACTTACTATGTTGTGAATTCCAACCTTAGTCACAGCTTAATCAACAAAACAAGAAAAAGAGATGAGGCACAGAGACCTGAAATTTGGAGGGAGTTTGTCAAAGAGATCAATATTCCTGAGATGGACAGGAAGGGTGTAAAGGCCGAACATGTCTGACCAGTCTAGTTTTTGCTCCTCTGATACCACAAAGAGCTGCCCAAACCCTTCAAAATTGTCTGGCTGCTGCCATAGCTTCTTCTTCTGTTCATGAGGAAGTCTGAATAAATTCTCTGCTTCCAACTTGAATCCCTCCAGCAAAGTAGTGCTGACTCCATGGTTCACAACCTGATTCATTAAAATTTTAAACGAATCATAGGCATCATAAATAAACAAAATTTCAAAGATTATAATTAAAATACAACTTCTTTGGAATGATGATGTCATGTTAGCATGGACTATCATAGCTCAAAAATGAAACTGAAAAATGAGTTGGATAATCTTGCTTAAGGATGGAATGCAAAGTTTCGAGCAAGAACAAACCTGAAAGAAACCCCAGTCTCTACAAGCGGATTGCAACCTTTCCAACTCCAATTCCATGGAATCTCCAACGACCAATCTTTCAAGATCGATGACCGGAACAGACATATGCAACGATCCATTATCCAAAATAATTGAAGGGTCCTGATCTAGTCTTATATACCGAGGTGGGATCTTGACGAGGGACTCTTTGGCCAGCTCTTGAACACTTGGTACTATGATAGATTTTCCTAAAGTAATTGCCTTTGATGATGATTTTCCTAAAGTAATTGCCTCTGATGATGACTCCATCACCAGCAAGCACCAGTATGTATATCTTGTATAAAGATGAATAGACTTTGTTTTAGAGCTAACAAATAAGAAGATTTGGTTATGGGAATACAAGTTATGCTTCCACACAAGTGCTACTTAAAATAGTACAAAAGTAAGCTTAGTTTTCTAAGCTTTTACCTAACCCCACTAATTATACTATGCCATGCTGATAAACATCATCACTAATTGACCCAAGTTATGGAGAAACTTCCAAAGTTGATGGACAAGTATGAGGGTTGGCCAAGATGAGTGTTGCCCAAGTATTTTACTTGCAATACTCTCTTGACCGTAGAACAAGTTGGGCAGCAACCTATACAATACAAATAAGGCATTCATGGTACTGGTTAGAAAATCAAGTGTAAAGAGCATCAAGCAATAGTGATCAAGTGTAGTGATCAATTATAGAGAGAGTATAATAAATAAAATAGTGAGTAGTGAGCTTTAGTCAATTGTAATAAGTGGATTTTATTAGTAAAAATATTTTGAGAATTCACTTTACAAAATTCTCTCTTTTTCATTTGCTAAATTAGTTTTTTATTTTGAGCTCTACAATCAACACATGCTTCCATACATCAGGCTGAATTAAGCAACCTAGTTCATACTTTCTATGGTTCTCTAGCAAATATGTCAACATCAGCAACACTATTAGCTTAGGGAAAAACAAAGTATCTGTGTCATCAGATTTCTCACAAGTTTGACAAAATCTAAGCTTCAAGTATATATTATGATACATGTAACGACAAAGAAAAATGATACTGATTTTGCAAGTTGCTGCCTTTGAATGTTTCAAATATGATAAAATCTAAGCTTTTCCTGGAAACTACATGATACCGATTTTGCAAGTTGCTGCCTTTGAATGTCGACGAGAATTTATTTAGGCGGGCGCTACTTTCATGTGTCCTCAATAATTTCACATTGAATAAACAAATGAGATCATTAAAGAACTGTTACGGTCACTTTGGTTTTTAGCGACCATCCTTGATAAATTGGCAAACTCTCATCCCATTGGTATACGAACAAATGGTATAAACAATGTGTAATGCAAACAAAGTAGCCATAAAAGACACCCCGAAATGTTACAGGGAGAGCGACTGCATAGTGGGGCTCGCCGTAGAATATACGAGGATGAGTTGGTCCAGCTTGTGCATGAGTGAAGCTACAAAATCTTAACCAACTCAACTTTATTCCTTGCACATGCTTCTTTTTACTTTTGCAGAGTTATTTACATAGAGATTGATGCATAGTTAGTTATAGAAGATTCTTACTTGGAGATTAAGTTGATAATCTGTATATATATCTCAAGTTACAACTAGTATTGTGAGTATTTGTAAGTTAATAAAAGTTCTCAAAGTTCTCTCTCTAAAGCACTATGCTTCTCCTTTCTTAACTTGCATATGGTATCAGAGCAGGTTTTCTAAACCTTGCTAACTACAAAAATTGTAAACGATGGAGGAAGTTGGGGATAACTCAACTGGTGGCACTGGTGAAACTATCACTACATTCACGAAAGAAACCTATAATTCTAATGGAGATCCATTTCTCCTTCATAGTCTGACTATCACAGTACCATTGACAGGACATAACTATCTTACATGGAGTCGTTCCATGAAGATAGCGTTGGGAGCTAAGCTGAAGCTGGGCTTTATCGATGGCAAAGTCAGGAAGCCAGAGGAAGGTACTGTGGAGTTTGAGCAGTGGACAAGGGCCAACAATATGGTCACTTCGTGGATTATAAATTCAATTGCTAAGGACATAGCAGAAGCTTTTCTCTATACAGCTACCACTAAGGAATTGTGGGATGAGATTTCAGAGAGGTTTGGAGAAAGCAATAAGCCACTTTTATATCAGATCCAGAGGGAAATCAGCCCTATTAACCAAGGAGGTGATTCTACAGCCAACTATTACACTAGGCTCAAAAAATTATGGGATGAATTAACATGTTTAATGCCAATGCCAGTTTGTACTTGTGGTTCTGCTTAAGAAATTGGAGATTTCACCTCTTTTAACAAGCTTATGCAGTTCCTTATGGGACTCAATGAAGCAAAAAATCATGTCAGGAATGGGACTCAATGAAGCAAACAATCATGTCAGGAACTAGATTTTGGTAATGGATCCTTTTCCATCTGTTAACAGAGCATATTCTATGATCTTAAGGGTAGAGGAGGAGAGAGAAGTCAACATAAGCGATGGTGAAGCAGCTGATGCTATGTTTACAAGAACACAGACCAACAGCTTAATGCAAAGGAAAGGAGTGAACAAAAATGGGTAAAAGAAGGGCAACAACAAGAAAGATAAGGAGAACAAATACTGTGATCATTGCAATATCAAGGGACACACAAGGAAACTTGTTTTAAGCTTCATGGATACCCAGACTGCTACAAAGGGCTTAAGAAACAAAAGAAAAAGAAAAATGGAAAATATGCTGCAAATATGGCCGACACACCTCTGGATGGCTCAATAGAAGCATATTGAGATGAGAAGCAGGATAAGAATATGGATTTGTCTAGCCTTATCCAACAAGAACTATTGAAGTTAATGAAAGGGAATGCAGCAACTGAAGGTAGTCTTGTTAATTTGGCAAACCTTGATAACTATGCAGGTAACCTTTATTTACTCTATCATGCTTTGCACATAGCATTAGCTACTATTAATTTGTTGAAACCAGGGACTTGGATACTTGATACAGGAGCCACTAACCATATGTGTGTAGAGGAATGTTTGTTTGAAAACTAAAACCCACTAAAATACCCTTACCTGTCCACTACCCCATGGTACAACCAAACAAGTTAACCAAACTGGAAATTTGTATTTGAGTAATTACTTATTTCTTAAGGATGCTTTATACCTTCCTAGCTTCAAATTCAACTTGCTTTCAGTTAGTAAATTAGCTAAATCAGCTAAACTCAAGTTTATTTTCTTACCAGATTATTGTATTCGACAGGTACTGCAGACTGAGCAGATATTGGCAGTAGGGAAGTTAATAGGAAGTCTTCATGTTTTAGATGACTCTTGCTTTAGTGATTTTGATTGTAAAAGCCTCAGTGATTTGAATGTTATTGGTTCTGATCATGTTGTCAAAGCATGTATTGTTGATGTTAATGGACACGATTTACTTCACTTTGGCACAAACGGTTTGGTCATGCATCTCAAATGAGTTAATAGGCTGTGAAATTTGCTACAAAGCAAAACAGTCTAAATTACCTTTCCATTCTAGCACAACTAACTCCACCCAACCATTTGAATTAGTTCATTTAGACCTTTGGGGCCCTTACAAAGAACCTGCAATTGATGGTGCACATTATGTGTTCACCATAGTAGATGATTATTCAAGAGCAACCTGGACTTTCCTTTTAAAAACTAAACACCAAACATTAACCATGTTCATCCAGAGTATAATCTGATCCAAAATCAATTTGATAGAAGCATAAAAACAATAAGAACAGACAGTGGATCAGAATTTACAAACCATGAATTTCAGCTTTTTCTTTCAAAAAAGTGTGTTCAACACCAGAAAACATGCATATACACACCCCAACAAAATGGGGCTTGGGAAAGAAAGCATAGACCCTTGTTACAGATAGCCCGAGCCTTGATGTTTCAAGCCAATTTGCCTCAAAAATTTTGGGGACATTCGATCCCTATGGCTACTTAGCTCATAAATAGATTACCCACTAAAGTTCAAAATTGGAAAACACATTATGAACTCCTTTGTGATAAACCACTAGACTGCTCCAACCTGAAAATCTTTGGCTGTCAATGCTTTGTAACAAACACACCCACACAAACAAAAATTTGATAAGAGGTCTTTTAAATGTATATTCATTGTTTACAGTCCAGGGCAAAAGGCATTTAAGGTTTATGATCTTGAGAGTCATAAGGTGTATATCTCTAAAGATGCAGCTTTTCATGAGCATATGTTTCCTTTCAAACACACACATTACTAATACTGATGAATCTGATGTGCTACCTTACCCTACCATTGACACTAATCCAACTCTCATTCACCATAATGTTCCTCAGTCCTCTGATGAACAACACAACCATGAGCATGGTCATCACGAAATTTTCTCTCATAATAGCGAGTCATCTGCAGCTGCACCTACATGCAACACTGAAATCATATTTAGAAAGAGTAACAAAACTAGGAACAGACCAGCCTGGCTGAGTGATTACATCACTAATTTTACTCGAGATACATCTACTGTCACGTCTGCTCAGTCTTTTAAATAGTCAACGACCTCTTCCTACTCACTTCAAACCTTTACATTTACCAATCCATAGCAATTCTCTGCCTCATAGATTACTTTTTTGGTTTCAAGTGTTCAAGAACTAGCTTCATACAGGCAAGCCAGTACTAATGTTTAGTGGATCAAAGCAATGGATGCTGAGATTGCAGCATTAGAGAAGAACAACACTCGGGAGTTAACCAAGCTTCCAAAGGGCAAGAAAGCAATCGGTTCAAAATGGGTTTACAAACTGAATCTCAATCCAGATAGCAATATTGAAAGATACAAGGCAAGGCTTGTGGCAAAGGGTTATCATCAAGTTGCAGGGGTAGATTACTTTGATTGCTTTTCACCTGCTGCCAGGCTTTGCTTTTCACCTATTGCCAAGCTAGTCACAGTAAGAATCTTCTTAGCACTATCAACTTCTAAGGCCCATCCACCGGCTGGATATAAATAATGCTTTCTTGCATGGAGAAATCAATGAAGAGGTATTGAACCACCTGAAGGCTACACAAAATGCAAGGAAGGAGAGGTTTGCAAGTTGAGAGTCTTCGAGGCAATGCAATACACAACTTTGCCATAGACTTCAACAATTTGGCTTCAAGCAGTCAGTACATAATAATTGCTTGTTTATTAAACACACTTCCACCTCATTCCTTACACTCCTTGTTTATGTCGATGATGTGCTCATCTCAGGCCCTTTAGAAACTGATATTGCTGTTGTCAAACAGTACTTAGACTCGCTCTTCTCTATCGAGGATCTTGGGTATGCAAAACATTTCTTAGGCTTGGAGATTGCCAGAGATCTTGCTGGTACTACCATCAATCAAAGGAAATATATTTTAGATATTCTTGAGGACACAGGAATGATGAGAGCTAAAGCTGCCTCTACACCTTCCAAAGCACTAAAATTTTCTTCCACTACAGGAGATCCTCCTCCCATCCTGATAGTTACAGAAGACTTGTTTGTAGATTGCTTTACCTAAACCTCACACGACCAAATGTCACTTTCATTGTGAAGCAACTCAGTCAATATGTAAGGGCCTTGTCAATCTCATTGTGACGCAACTATGCATCTGTTGCGAGACTTGAAGGCGGTCCTTCCAAAGGTCTATTCTAACCCACAAACAACTGACTACAACTCCAAGCCTACTGTGATGCTGATTGGGCATCATGTCTTGATACACGTAAATCACTCACAAGTTTTTGTATTTATCTTGGTTCCTCCTTAATATCATGGAAAACTAAGAAGCAAACACAGTGTCAAGGTCATCTGCTCAGGCTGAGTATCGAAGTCTTGCTTCCACAGTTTGTGAATTACAGTGGATAACATACATTTTGAAAGATTTTGGGGAACACCTATCTCTTCCAATTCCACTCCGGTATGATAACAAAGCTGCAATACATATCTCTGCCAATCCCGTTTTCCATGAAAAAACCAAACATCTCGACATTGACTGTCATTTAGTTCAATAACAATACAAAAAAGGTGTTATTTAGCTCCAGCACAGTTCTTCTTCTCACAAACCAGCTGATATCTTTACAAAATCCGTAAATGGTCCTCATTTTCGTTCTTTAGTTTCCAAGTTGGGTTTGATAGAAGTCCATCAAACACCAACTTGAAGGGGGGGATGTAGAATATACGAGGATGAGCTGATCCAGCTTGTGCAAGAGTAAAGCAACAAAATCTTACCCAACTCAACTTTATTCTTTGTACATACTACTTTTTACCTTTGCAGAGTTAGTTACATAGGGATTGATGTATTGTTAGTCATAGAAGATTCTTATTTGGAGATTAAGTTGATAATCTGTCTATATATCTCAAGTTATAACTTGTATTGTGAGTGTTTGTGAGTTAATAAAACTTCTCAGTTCTCTCTCTACAGCACTATGCTTCTCCTATCTTAACTTGCACACTGGCCCCAAAAAAAAAAAAAGAAAAGAAAAGAAAAAAGAAATGGAAACTTTGTTGGGTGGGTTAATTGGTTGATTTTAGCCTCAGGTCAAGTCAAGACAAAGGTAAAAATCAAATTGCCCAACCCCTTTTGTTTTACTATATATCGGCTTCTTTATGGACAATGGAGAGATTACATTACCCAATCAAACCAAGAACTGCAATATGAGATAAAGAATCAACAACAAGGGATCTAATACAGTCCAAATACTTGGAGCTTTTGTCTTTAGTCTCATAAGTACTTACTTCATGCATATGCCAAAACTTAAAAAAGCACATATATATTCCAGAACGAAGAAAAAGTTGAAGACAATCTTGCATCTATGAGAACATGGTAAGAAGAGGACTTTGAACTTTAGTAATGCCAAAACTTAAAAGGGCATATATATATTCCAGAACGAAGAGAAAGTAGAAGACAATCTTGTATTTATGAGAACATGGTAAGAAGAGGACTTGTGAACTTTATTACAATTTATATGTGGTTTTCCCCATCTTCCATTCTCATAAAGTCAAGATATGACTTGCCTTCCAATTTTCTAGCAAAAAATTCCTTTAAGTACTTCTCCACTGGGACTTGACGAAAGATTGCTGGATTATGAGGGCCAACTAGACTGGCTGCAGGGCCTAAAACAGAGTCTAGCTTTGAACTATAGAATGTTGCAATGGAGAGCCTCTTCTTCGTTGAATTTACTGTTGCCCTGTGTTCAATGCTCCGATAAACACCATTGCTCACTATCTGCAGAGGAAGGTCAACAAATGAATGGTGACTTTTTATGTTTTTTAAAGCTTATTTATCAGGAACTAACTAAAACTGGTTACCTCCATTATGTCTCCAATGTTGACAACAAAAGCATTTGGTAGTGGTTTAACAGGAACCCATTTCCCATCCTTTCGTATCTCCAGTCCTTCAGTTTCATTGAGCTGAAACAGAATTGTTAAAGCATCAGCATCTGAATGTGGAGTGAACCCAATGGCCTTTTCTGGCTCAGGACATGGAGGATAGTAGTTCATTCTCATTGATTGAACACCATCACTGAATAGCTCTTTCATTTCCTCAGTGTCCATCTTTAAGGCTTTGGCCATGTGACTCAAAATTGCCACGGCTAGCTTTCTCATTTCAGTAGCATAAATTTCCAACATCTCTCTGCAGTGAAAGTATAAACCAAAACCTTAAATCAAATAACTTTGCAGTAGAAATTTTCTGGGCATTTAGAAGAAATTAACTTTGGATTAGAGGTACAGTCATCTCCAAGGTTGCAAAATTATATGTTCGAATGCCATTCCGAGCCTAGTTAAACCCCCCCAAAAAAAAAAAAGAAAAAAAAAACAGATGAGGTAGAGACCTGAGTTTTGGAGGGAGCTTGTCAAAGAGATCAATTTTCCTAAGATTGAGAGGAAGGGTGGTAATAAAGAACATATCTGACCAGTCTAGCTCCTGCTCCTCTGATACCACAAAGAGCTGCCCAAACCCTTCATGGTTGTCTCGCTGCTGCCATAGTTTCTTCCTCTGTTCATATGGGAGTTTGAAGAAACTCTCAATTTCTAACTTGAATTCCTCCAGCAAACCACTGCTTACACCATGGTTCACAACCTGCTTTTATCAAAATTTTATCAAGCAATAGAAGAATCATAAGTCAAATTATAGGTTCCAAGTTTCAAGAACGAGCAACAATTTTATTAGTTGTCATACATGCTATCATATTACCATATGGATTGAATAGCAACACTTCGTTCAAAAATTCCCCAAAGTTTAAACTGAAAAAGGAGTTAGCTCAGTTTAATTTATTGGGTTTCATTTGCTTATTAAGGTCCCTGAATCATAGCAAGATTAATAAAAAGCTGAAAACACATTAGCACTGCCCAAATATATGAATGAGGAAAGACTTAATCCAATTAATTGTTAACATTTATAAAAATAATTTGGACAACTCTGAGAAGAAAAATGGATCATTTGATATATCCAACCGGTAATGGTAACTGCTGTCCTAAATTTCTGCTTCTGCTGAAGGAGTAAGGAGCATAACAAATTTACACTATAAGCTAACCATCCTCTGGGCAGACAAGATATGGTTCAATGTACCACTTGTACCATTATGCTGAAGAAAAAAAGAGACTGATGGCCAGAATCAACTTGATAAGACTAATTCCTTTTCTTTTAACCCTCGACAGTGAGCACAGCCTATGATTCTGTTTCAACAAAAAAAGGAATGCTTTTTTTAAAAAAAAAAAAAAGTTTCGATTGAAATTCAAATTTCAAAATTTCCAATTCCAGAGACAACTCCAATAGCAATGAGCGAAATTCATTGTAAGCAATCTAAAACACAACAAAAGCCAGAAAACTAGCAATTTTATGGGTGAATCACCAAAATAAAATATTATAAGCATGCAATTTTTTTTAGTACAAGAAAACAGCAGGAAGAAATTGAACTTGAGCAGTATTTATGCGAATCTTAGGCTAACAAGACCAGTCTTTGACCACTTACCCCTTCTTTGGATTGCGGTTTTTAAAGGGTTGACAGGGTTTTTTAAGGTTAGAAGACAAAAATCTCTAGCAAGAACATAAATTTACCTGAAAGAAACCCCACTGTCTACAAGCAGAATGCAACCTCTCCAACTCCATATCAATGGAATCTCCAATGACCAATCTTTCAACATCAATAACCGGAACCGATACATGCAACAACCCATCTTGGGAAATGAGTGGAGGGTCCTGGTGGAGTCTTACATAGCGAGGTGGTATGTTGGGGAGGGATTCTTTGGCCAGCTCTTGAACACTTGGCACTATAATAGACTTTCCAAAGTTTACCGTTGTTTCTAGTGATGATGACTCCATTATCATCACCAGTGGTCTTCTCCTTCAGTATATAATATGTAGGGTTTCAATACGATTTCGCTGTTGAGGCTTAATATTTTTATTTTTATTTTTACCAAAATTAATTTAAATATATTTTTATTTTTTCATCATTATACTATATATAGTTCTTATATTAAATATTAACTAATTTTTATTTACCTAAAAGACAAAAAAAAAAAAAAAAAAAACAAACAAACAAACAGATGATCCTCTAGTCTACTGGCTAACTAGTAATATCCCGAATCAAAAAGTCTGCGATTCAAACTCATCATTGACACTCCGCTAACCGTATCCTTAAAAAAAAAAAAATCAACATTTATTAATATCTAAATATCCTCGACCTTTCATTACCAACAGTTTAGCCCTCACACAAAAAAAGAAAAAAAAAAATCTGCATAGAGCTTTATATACTGGTGGTGGCACCACCAGTATATACCCAATCGAATAAAAGGGGCTCTAGTTCAAGAAAAATTGCTCCTTCGATCACATATCTGGCTGGCTTAAAACCCAAACCAAGAAATCAATGGGGTCACCAACTCTGAATCAAACCACATCTCCAATTGCGCCTATGTCAACCAGATCCTGAGCACTCCATCCAGGACATCTATGAGCAAGTTTTCGGCATCCAATGTGATAAAATTTCTCTTGTGATCTGCTAGCGAGTACCTATCAACAACGATAATAAGATTAGAGAGTTATCTGACATGCCCCCTTGCTACCACTCCCATATTTGAATCAGAATGAAATTTATAGACAAAATACATTGCATAAAATCTCAGTTATGAAGCATAACGAGTATAAGTTCTATTTATAAGAGTGGGAAGGACTCTTATTTGTTCAATAAAATAAAAAACTTGTCGCATGATCTTACTAGCTCGAGCCATATTAGGCTAATCCAATTATTTAATTGATTTAGTTATCACAATATACGAACTTCGTATTTTCCACAAATCCAACTCTAAAATGAATGGATTTGCTCAAGGTAAAGCCAGACATGGCAAAAAATAGTAATTAATAGATATGTACCTAAAATTTGTTGGCTTATAAGAAGTTGGCAAAGAGTTCTTGCAGTTTGTGATTAATGAGTGGTGTTGCTGCAAAAAATTTAACATAGGAAAAAGAACAAGAAGAGCTTAAGCCAGAAATTATAGTTAATCAAGTATTTAATCCAATTTGATCCGACCTAAGATCTTGTTGTCTATGTGATAGAGTTTGAAACTCTATTGGAATTACTATGTTGATATTGTACTAAGGAAAAGGAAGAAGAAGAGTGAGTTGAGTATTCATCATGTGAAGAGTACGAAAGACATATTTATTGATGCTACTGATGATATAAAAAATAATAAATTTCAAAAAGTGGACAATAAGTATGATATCCATTTTCATCGATGCTAATGTTAAATCAACTGACTTCTTGAGTTTGATTATTTTTAAAACAAATTGAAAGTTTTGTTTTGAGTTTATGATTTGATTGAAAACTTAGAAATTGTTTGGT